>JAUJYS010003927.1:0-12520 GCA_033995665.1 Melogona broelemanni | reverse complement strand
ACCCCTGAGCTCTGGACTCCCTAATGGAAGCTCAGGGGTGACACCAGTACCGCAGCTCGTCGAATGCTCGTCGAAATAGTTCTAAGAAATCGAGCTTCGATCAGATTGGCTAGTGTGGATCGCTCTACACGAACAAAAAGGTCACACGACCTGTTTATAGTCGTTACATGGAGCACCGACTGTTGGATCAAGTTGAAGTAGTCGGTTATATGAGATGAGACTTATTTGCTCCGACGGCGCCGGTCAACGAGAAAAAGAAAGGAGGATCGGATAGACGATATACTTGTATGTAATACCATGAATCCTAGGGTTGTAGTTGAACCCCCTACATCCCCTCTCTCCATATGTCCTTTTGCCTCGTTCTGTTGCCCAAGCACGCTTGTCTGCTTAGGGTTAGCACTCCTTAATGTTCATTATTTATGTAATTGTCCGAGGAGGAGGAGGCAATGCCCGGTGGAAAAGCAAGTACGAAGCCCCGAACGTGTCGCCATTTTCACCGGCCAGTACTACTGTCGCCTAAATCAGTGCACCTTCTAACTTATTTCGATCCACGATTTTAAACACATGTAGCCAATTTTTAAGATCGACTAAGTATAGCCTTTTTTAATCAATCGCTAACTTAGTTGTATTATTGGTTAATGCATATTCGTTATAAAGTACAAATTCAGAATTCATTCTTTTAATAGATACGGCTGTGTACTTTGTATGTGTTTCCATTATAATACCGAATGCATAACGAATTTATAAAATATGTTCAATGCTCAGAATGGAAAAATTAAAAAATCAAAATAATTTTAATTTAAAATTAACCAGAAATACAATCTCGTCAACCATGGTGATCTGCAGTTAAACTCAGGCGGCGCCACATTCGTCGCTCTATTCCTCCGAGTACGACAAGCGCACCATTCTGGATTTCCCAGTCTTCAATTACTCTGTCTTGTAAGGGATATGAGTTTCGGGATATGAGTTGAGACTATGGCAGCGCACGTGCGCCATTTTATGTGTTCAACGTTAATTTATTTATTTTTATAGCCCCCAGAAATGTAATTTATTGGAGAGCGTCGTGCCAGCCGCGCGGGGATGTTACCCAAAGATTGGTCCTCCCATAGCAAATACCATATTCTCTTTTTTTTTGCACACCATCTCCATTTCGTACAACGTATGGATGTAGCTCAAATGATCTGTTCTTGCCTTTTTATTTTCTGCCTACCAATTTATTCTCTTTACTATTTTTACGTGTACCCAAATAGCAGAGATCCAATAATAACATTTGATTTGCTTACTCATGCGTCTATTTAAAATTAATTTTACTTCAACAATATTTTTTTAATGTTTCTTTTTACATCAAAAATTATTTTTGTTTTCTGTTATATTTTGATTGTGCCTGCTGTAACGTAATATTGCATTCCAAACCATGCTACAAACAAATACAATGCATACATCTGTATTATAAGAATATTATATGGAAATTTAAAACGATACTCTAAAATAATAAGAGCCTAAAATCGCAAAAACAAAAGTTTCTAATTAGTGAAAGAAGATATTTCAAGAGATAAATGATTCAATAAACCAGCAACATTTTGGGACAGAGTCATTGGAATGCTATTAGGTATACTTCTTGGTGATTCTAAATGAAACAAACTCAGTTAGTTATTCTGGTATACACATGTAATGAATGGCAGTCATTCGTTTGGCAGCTATTGAATTTTAATTAATATTTTAAAATCCCATCAAGCGCGATTATTTTTATATAAAAAATGCATTAAACAAAATCTGAAAAAAATAATAAATGATTCTTAATTTTCCTTGTATGACAGGTTGGTACGCGATACAGTCGAGAATTGCAACCCCAGAATGCGCAGAACTACTGTATCTACGGTTCAAACGATCGGGTAATTGCCGAAGACGATGTATTGTGCTCGCCAGCGAAATACGAAGACAATGTTTATGGAATGTCTGTCAGTTAGGACCTTTCCGAAACGTTCGGAATGCGTGCATGCTGGGGTAGAATCCTATTTCGTGCTTTGCTACCTCAATTGTTTTACCATGATCTTTTTGGGTCGAAATGTTTTCATTCAGGTTTAGCTTTCCGCAAGACAGTGTTGTCGCATTGTAGTGAAGCGTGTCAAATTCAGAGCATACTGTGCAAAAACAGAAAATAATGAGAAAGATGCAACTAATATTTGCAGAGCAAAATTTAAAGTATATTTAAACCGCTTGTCATAACTCAGCGGCAGAGCATCCGAATTTTGTGTGGCGATTCCGGGATCAATTCTCGGTTTAGATCTCGGCTTAGATTTGGTGAAAATGTGCCCCTCCATACATACAATGGTATTACAAAGGGATATATAGAGGAATAACATCTTATTAATAACAGTCATCGATTGTACAAAAAAGGTGTTTGTTTTGAAAATAAGATTCCAAGTAAGAGGAAATGCACATGATATAATTTTTAACATCACAGAACCTTAGAAACACGACAACAAAAAACTCACATAAAATCAAGTAATTACATGATTTTGAAAATTAGTGCCATGATTTTTTTTTCCGGATCACTGTAGTGAATAACACTGCAGGAGGTTATTGTACCCCTCGTGTCACTGCGGCGATATATGATGGGCACATTCCAGTACCACTGAATCGAATAAACGAAAGCCTGCGCCGGGAATCGAACCCGGGACCACCCGCTTTGTAGTCTATGTCCATAGCCACTGAACCACGGTGGCCGCACTGATAATTATGATAATTGTGTAAACTTTATCAATAATTTTAACTTAATAATTTCAAAACAAGACCAACATAGAAATTTTTTTATAAATTTTATCCCCTTGAATAACATCCATATGTGGCAATGCGGCAAAACCAGCCAGAGCTATCACGATTTTAATTTCGGAGCAGCCCTCGGTCGTTATCGCGCGGGCTCGCTTTAGCCATAATTACCGAACAACAAAACAGAATTAGTAACTTTCTCTTGTACCCGCTCCTGTCCTACGCAATAGCTACATACCAGCAGCAATGTACGTGCGTACACGGATATACGCGAACGTAGTATGTGTGTGTATATATATACGGGTAAGCTGGCCGTTGCGGCTAAAATCGGTTTTTCTCCGAAATGGCTTCCTTACTCTTCCTCGGCGAGAAGTCTTATTAATCGGCCGTGCTGACGCGCGTTCAAAGGGAATAAATTGGTCTCTCGCGTGCTTTCGTTTCATTTGGACGTGGAATTTTTCGTTAGCGCGGATATGAAGCCCATTTATTTGAACCGTGTGGATCGCGAATTTAGCTTATAAATTTCGTCGCTAGGTGGCTTACGTGTCTCCCCCACGCGCGCGTTCGTTCCTTCGATGAACGTGCAGCGACGACCGGGGTGGAAAGGGGACCACGATTAATATCGGTGTTTTGCGCGTGCAAATTGTTATTTAGTTCGCGCCATTGAGAACCGTTTATCAACTGGATGGCGGAAAAGGTCTATCGTGCTACGTTCAACTTCACCCTAGATTCCGCCGTTCTGAACGGCGCACTGGCGTTTGGCGAATTTCGAAAGAGCATTTTCAGAGAAACTTCAAAGATCGTTTTATGCTTCAATTGCAAATGAAACAGTATGGGAAGCTGTGAAATTGTTCCATTTTGACGTTCGGAGAAATAAGGAATCATGTCATTTATACTACGAGTATTTTCAGCATCAAATAGATAATGATCATGCCATAGAAACAGAAAATGGTTGCTTAGATTTTAACTATGTTTTAAATGCTCGGTCGCGGATTGAATAGTTTCTTTTTTCAGCGTGTCCTGAACAAGATCACGGCTCTTATTATTCTTGTTTCATGCGTCACGAACAATCAATAAACATCGGCAAAACGATCTTCCAAACCTGACTTCAGAGCCAAAACTATATTTGGCTGGACACAATTTTTTTTTTCCTAATACAAATTCTGTATTATTATATTGTCGTGGCATGTTCAGACGAAAACGCTAGAAGTTGTTTATTCGGAAGAAATATAGATTTATCCAGGATATTTTATTTTCACATGACATGTTTACTCAAAATATACAGTGGCACATCCATCTCCCGCCCTAAGGCGTATTCGGTATATTAAAATTAAAAGATTTCCTTCGAGATACTCGTACGTGCAAGTGCGTTTCTATTGCCTCATCACGTACACAATATTTTTTCGACAAGAAATACTTCCATTAGAGCTGAACGACTTCCAAATGATGATTTCTCTTTTGAAGGTCGCCAAAATTCGCTGTACATGCGTATACTTTTTTTTTAATTTAAACAGATTGGAAGGGATTCTTTCATATTTGCGAGACATATGCTATCACGGAATTAATAAAATTACCCGCGAGATAGGCACGATTGCAAAGCCAAATTCGGTAGCAAACATGCTGCCGAGATAAATATCTTCAAGGCACTCCACAAAGCGGCTTCTCCATTCGAAGCCACCGAAACATTCTACGATACCATTCTTTTAACTAATTTGAAGGATGAGAAATTTAAGCGGGCTTGTTAGCCGCGCAGACCACCTCACAAAGGCCCTCCCTCCTACACACCGTACGAAAGATCTACGATTTCACCTCGCGATTGTGTTTGCGCGTACGAGTTCTTCGCCAACGACGCCGTTACTGACGGTGCTGCGCGCTATGTGTGATGCGAGCGCCGGAAACCGGAACAGCTAATTCAACTTTTCTTCATCCGCGTCACCGGAGATTAAACCGCGCACGGGGTCGCCGTGCTAAGAGAGCGCCTCGTGTCGCTGCCTGCTACCGTGCAACGCGCGTGTTTGTATGGAGCATGGCGGCTGCATGGCCTCCCACGGAGAAATGCTGCGCCCTGTGCTCAGATTTTTTTGCCGCCCTCCTTTCAACTCAACCTGTCAGTGGCTCTTATTGAATCAATGCGATCTGTTACAAATTATAATTACATGTGGGAATTGGAATTATGCTAACGCATTTGTCAGAATGTCAAGCGCTGGCAATGGAGCCCGTAACACTGATATTCGTCTGGCGCATGGCCCGCTCTGCTTATCGTCCGCATCATGTACAACTGTGCCACCCGCATCTAACCGACTGGTTATTAATTACGTTTTAATCAATTTTTTTCTACTCGAACGGGAGTGAATCACAAGTTGTCAATAAACAGCCGTAGTTCTGGGCTCTTACTTCCAAATGTCGAAGCCTAGTCGGCATTGCAATCGACTGCGGTTCGGTTCGGTTCCTGGCACGGGCATTATTTCATTCCATCCATGGGTTCTCGATAAAGTATGCGCCTCAGACATTGCCTTAGCAATAGGAGAGCAGAATCTTAACAGGAAGTCAAGCAAATCCGAGTTAAATTAGTATTAAATGATTAGTAGTCTATTTAATGTTTAGGCTGGTGTTGAGGTTTCTCATTCTCACGTCAAGTTTTGCATCCCTGGTGAGCTGCCTTTTGGTGGCACCCAGGCGCTACGTCCCCGATGAACCCAAATTCCAATATGAAAGGCAAATGCATCGCGGGAACAGAAGACGATAGGCGGGGGCGGAGCGTCAGTTTCTGTGAAGCGCGTGCGCGTACACAGGCGCTAGGGGGAAGATCTCCGGCCGCTGATGATGATTGATGGCGCGGCATCAGAATTCGCGGCTTCCGCACTTCTGCTGTCGGCGGTGGCGGAGGCAAGCGACGGCGGGCGGGCGGCAGGCTGCAACAGCCCGGGCCGACCGAAGAGAGGAGCGGGGGCCGGCGTGTGCAATTAATTCGCGCGCCCGGCCGGCACTAAAGGAGGCCCGGGAGCCGCGTCCGCCATTTGTCACCGGGGATGCCGCCGCCCGCGTTCAGCCCGTGGCTCCAGATGGCCTCTGCCGTGTCCACTATGACAGCGGTAATCAAACTATTGCGCGCATTCAAACCCCTGCATGCTGTAATTTGTTTGAGTGGTCGTAGCCCAGTCGGTATTAGTATTACAACCGTCTGTTATTCAGTCGTCCCGGGTTCAAATCTCGGCGCGGACTCATTTATTCCATCCAGGGTTACAATCATGTACCCCCGTATTCAATCCCTGGGAAAATGTTAACCTCAAACATCTCCTACAGAATATCCTATAGTGATATTCAGTACAGAAGCAATAACTAAATAAAAATAATTTTTTAAATAAAATGTCACTCGTACGATTTCACTCCCACGATTTTAACTATGTTATGTGACTATGATCTTGCGTTTAGAACTCTTAGTTCAACCAGTGTCAAAACAGTTCACCTACCGCCTACCATACAGACTGATGCGTCTGCGGATGTTTTGATAGGAAGACCCCCTTCAGTCATCCCTGTAGTTAATTAGAAACTATTAATTTCTGTGCTCTTTCAGAGATATGCCTAAATGTTAAACCAGACGAGCAGTAAACCATCCGGGAAAACAAAAATGAAAACTTATAAATCTGGCCGACTTTTTTTTTATAGACGTCGGTAATCTCAAAAAGCCATTCGCTCTTCACACAGGAGGCCTATTGAAACGTTATCGAAAATACTATAATTAGCCATAAAAAATCATCCAGTCGGCTCAACGGGGGAAAATCGTCTTATTTTTGCGCTATCTCACCATACCATTTAAAGTAGGCAAGCGCGCCAGAACTTTTCACTTCGCCCCAGCAAGTACTAGAGCATTAGCCATCAGAACCACCCTATTTTAGACTGGCAAACTGGGCGGCCATTTTTAATGACTTTGCGCGCCTAATTCCATGAGAACGATGCTGAGGCCATCTAGCCACGTTGCATGTGCATGTGTTCTGAAACGCCACCCCTCTTACCACCACCCCTTTACCCACCTCCTAATTACAATTTACGGGTGAACTCGGTTGCGTTTGATATATTACTTCGCAGGTTCGTGTAAAACAAGAATTCTGCGGCGGCTTTTTAGGCACGTTTTTTATATGTTGGTTTTGATATGGTTTCTACCATTAACACTCTCTTATATTGGATCTTGGCTGGTCATACCCACCTTGATGAATAGCCGAGTGAGTGCTGAAAGAAGTCAAGAATTTTTTTTTTAATTGGTTACGTAATCCAACTGCTTAAAAGAACGGCCGTGTATCAAGATTTCTGACGTCTTCGGATTTCAAAAAATGGATGTGACGTCAAGTACCATCGAAGTACGAAAACGGAAATAACGTCTAAAAGAAATAAAAGACGCATCCGAGGATAATGAAATGCGAGCCGGTCTGGGAATTTACATTTTAATTTTTTGCCTCGTGACCCCAATGGGTTTTTAGTTGTGGAAGGTACACACACATGTACACGAAATGAAAATGCTCCGAACTGCATTGGAATGAGGACGCTTGGCGTAAAAAAATAGACTTATTGCGCCACCTGGCGGTCCTACTACAGAACAGCGTGCAAAACAACTGTTGTAGAATCAACAACCCAAGCAGCGACAACATTTTTATTTATTTACAATCGCTAATGAATTATCACTGCATGAGATTCTATACATCTCATGTTGATTATGAAATGTGTGAGGGGCACATTCTCATCAGAATCCCTGAATCTAATAAAAGTACGCGCACTTCGCCGGGATTTAATCCCACGACCGCCGCATCGCGGTCGGTCGCAAATACTACCGATTGGGCTATGACGAATCGCACGGATACTTGGAAATCAAATGTCATACAACAAACCGCCCGGACCAGAAAATCACAACGGCGCCATCTAGCGACAAGACCAAGCACGAATAGAAATGAGTGCCCGCTAGAAGCGAGATGATTTCTCCGCGCGAATGTCAGACGTCGAGTTGTGTTAATAAAGAGACGGCTATAAGCTGGAAAGAGAGCGATAGTAGAAGGGAAAAGGAAAAGAGAGTGCGGTTTTTTTTTATTCCCGTGGTCCGCGTGTACGGCAACGTACGGCCTCGCGGACCGCATTTGTATTCACGTCAGCACATCCATCCTTGTCTCGCATTCGAGGCGCGTCTCACTCTTTCTCTGCGCGTTTCTGCCTTCACTCGCGATTTGACCAACTGGATTCGGACGCAGGCGTGATGCATGCCGGGAGATACACTCCCAAATCTGTCGGGAGATAGCGAGAGGAAGAAGTGAGAGATGGAGAGAGCGAGAGAGGCCACAGCAGCAACAAAATGCCGGTCATATCTCTTCAGCTATACAAATGAAGACCATCTAAACTGGGTCATACTACAAGTCTAAACTTATTCACCAAATATTTTTAAAACATAATAAATAGTTTTCATTTTTCACACTTTCATTCTTCACATTTTTCTCAATTTCCCATTAATAATTAATAAATTGCATATTAACTTTTCACACACGGAATATTTGGGCGACTGTCTCAACTGAGGTATAATTTTAAGATGCCATAAATTAACTTTTAAGTATCGAGTACATATTTGTATGAGTACAGCGATAATATAACAATTATAAATTACTGAGAAATTTGTATGAACTAGTTAATCACTTGATCAATTTTAGTTATTTATAATAAATTTTTTGCTAACTGAGAATATTTATAAATAAAAAAATTATCTTTTTGAAAAACGTAAACATATTTCAAGCCGAAATATGCAAATTCCAAAGAAACATTAATTAGCAACCTGCTCTGCTAAATTTCGCTACTCGTTTATCTACACCCTCTGGCGGCTATCGAACGAAATAATCAGCAAATGTCTGGCGATTGGTGGCAAGCACAATCGCTATCAAATTTATAAGACACTGGTGCCAAAAGAGATTTGTGCCATCTATTGGTAATGAGAAACGCTAATTGAAAAACGTTAATTAAGAAACGCTAATTTACCGCAGAATTGGCAACTGAACCGCTATCAACACAATCTGCAGACTAAATTAAGGCAACGAACGAATTTCTCTTATCGGTCTGCGGACTAAATTAAAACATGGGATTTCTCTTAACGGCAATACGTTATTGTACTGTAGAACGCCATCGCCGAAAGAGCGCTGAAGCATATATTTGTGCTTTAGTGAAAAATCGGACGAAAAAAAAAATATGTTGATCAAAGATTTAAGAAACGACTTTGACAGCAGAAAAGCTGCAGTTCCAGAATTAACATTCATGCGCCTATTCGCATGCACGCGAGTTGGTATGGTTTCGGGGGGGCGCGACGTAAAAACATTTCGCGGAAAACCCAACTGCATTTGAAGGAAATCTATCCAATGTACTGCAAAATGAAATCAACCCATAAAAAAAAATTGGATAGCACGCTTTTGAATTGCCTTTAACAACCGTTGACTTGCCCTTTAAAATTACAAATTATCAACCATATTGGAATATTATAGAACACGCTGTTAAAAATTCACGAATTCAGTTTAACTACAATTAATTTAGTAAAACAAATATAAATAATGACTGTGGTTTTGTCTTCACTAAGTCAACAAAAGAAATCACACCTCTATGACAGAAAATATGGGTTGATACGTTGTTACGTAACTGCCCATCCATTTTCGAGAGAACTAAATGTATACAGCAGCTGGCGGAACTCTATTATATATGTTTGTGTCTTGTGCGCAGGGGGGCGAGGCATTTCGACATACTTTTTTTTTTTTTTTTTCTTTTTCTTCGTCTTCTTACTTCGTCGTCGTCTTCTTCGACCATTTACGAAAACGGTTTTCCTTTTATTCACTGCCGATGCAAATTTGGCTATTTAAACATGTCAAACAACTTTTCCGCCCGCTGCCGGCTGCCTACTACACAGCACACACCACTCCCTCCCCACCTCCTTCCCTCCCCATCCTCCACACCCCCCTCTCCACTGACTGCACGAAAGAGAGGGTCTGAACTCTTCACGATCCCGCATATGTTAGAAATGCAAACGATAAGATTATTTCCGAAAGCAATCCCGGGTCGATGCTGTAATATTTTCTGCCGCTGGGATATATGTATTCATATTCTGTCAGTCGCGCGCCCCATTCCCAGACGAAGAGGATGGGTTTGTGAAGGAGGGGTGGTGATGATGGTGGTGGTGGTGGGACGAAGCTTTTGGCTTCTCGGTTTTGCCATAAAATAAGAGCTCGGGCAGGGCGGCGCTCGGCGAGACTCTTCGCGGGGACTGCTCGCGTTTTTGGCAGAGGCGTGTTCGTTCGTCAAAGGAAAAGCCATCACTTTTACTAAACTACCTAATGCGGTCACTCACAGAGAGAACGGAAAATGGCATTCGGGGAATACACCATCAGCTGACACCCACCTCAATAGCGCCTGCTTAAATATACGCCCCCTCCCCTCAACAGACGGGCAATCACTACAGGCATTAACATTAACGTTTGTGCCTCTGCTGCCCCTTGTAACCTGGCAATCACTGCTCGCGCATTTTGAAATTCTAGTTAGGCTAATATGAACTTCAGCCAAAATGGTCAAGACACTATGTAGCCCAATTCGTTAATATTACAACAAAAAAATAATGTAACACTACTATTTATTAGGAAAGGAAATGTCAGAGGAGCACATTTTCACTCGTACCCCGGGATCGAATAATAGACAGACCGCGGCGGGAATCGAACTCGGAACCGCCGAACAGCAGTCGGTGGCAAAACCAACTAAGCAACGACAGGATCTGGTGTCGTTTCGCGCATCTTATAACCATTTTTTTTTAAAAAGACAACGATGCAATTTTTAGCATGCAATACAAATTTCCCACATACATGTACTTAGATAGGTTTGTACAAGGTGGACGTTTTGGGTTCCGCTAGAATTTTGCCCTAGCAATGTTGCTTTCGGCGATGCAGTTGGTCGTCATTGGAGACCATTTTTAAGACAGCGATTAAATATGCAGTACAAATTGCCCCACATTTATGCACACTACGTGTACATGTAGATAGGCATAAGGTGGTATCTTTAGGTTACGTTAGAATCTTGCCTCAGCGCAGAAACATCTCAAAATTGAGATATTGCTTTCGGCAGTGCGAGTTGGCCGTCGTTGGGAAAGATCAATTCGGCGGAACGACGCTACGCATTCTTTATTCAACGGATGGTGATGAAGGCAAGAGAGAGAGAGATAGAGAGAAGGAGGGTGAGGCAAGGGGCGAGACAGTTTAGGATCAGGTGGCGCGAGTTTGTACGGAGGAGTGCGGTTTGGATGCAACCGTGTGGCGAAAGCGGCTGAGCACCCGTGACTCGTGCCGTTCGTCGACAGATAGGCGCGAGGAGAAGCGCAGATGGCAAATCGATTTCGCCGCGATTCATCAGTTCAGCGTCTTGCGATGCGGTGGGCGGGCCCGCGCAAGCCGCACATCGCTAATTGACGTCCGGGACCGGAAAGAAGAGAGCGAACGGTCGGCGGTGGTGGACCAGGATGCACGCCGTTTTCATTGTATCACCGTTCGCATCTCGCATAACCACTAGATGGCGTTTCTGTCCATCACTTGGGCGGTATCAGTTTTGGATTAACTTTTCCTTTTCATTTTATGATGCAGGCTGGATGAAAAAATATAAATAAAATCTCTGATTTATACACACTATGTAAGCTGGTAGGCAGAAATTCTGTCTTGTTGGCATTTATTGATGAAATAAGGGTGGTAACTTTTGGACAATATTTACATTTTTTCCGTAAACGTTTGTGATATTTTTCCATTATAGAGTCCAGAGCTTAGGGGTGGATCCTGCAACATGGCTATTCTAGTTCCATCCCTTCCCTTCCCTGCCCCTCGCACATCTCCATAGAGACATGAGGGTGCAGTAATCCTGTAGTGCACTAGGCTCTGCGGTGATTTAAAAAAAATGTAGGCTGGAGAAAAACGACGGCCAACTGGAGGTGGCAATTTTGGACTTTATTTCCAACCATTCTGCATTTACAAACCTGTTCAGGAATTTATAGTTTGTTCTAAGCTAAAATCTGGTAGCAAGTGTAGTTAACATGTTCCTCACAGGGTCAAGTGGCGCTGCGATTCATATTATTGGCCCTGTTGGGAGTATGTATACTACAATCAACATCAACCTCTTTATCCTCGCCTTGTAGACAAAGTAGTAAGCAGCGTATATTGACAAATTGCCTAAGTAACTCGAGAGATAGAGAATCTCTTGCAGTGAGGAAAATTTCCCCACTAAAAAATTGAATCAACAAGTTTTTTGTACGAATCAGACGAAATAACGTTTTTGTTGCTATATTTTTTATATTTCGCATTAAATTAGCGAAGCTGTTTTTTTTGTTTCAGTAATTCTATTCAGGATACGACAAAGCCATCAGCGCTCCAATTGAGCTGTTCAATTGTGTACAGAATGTCTACGTAATGCGATGTTCTATGGAATGAAACCAGACAATGACGAAGAAAAGTGAAATTGCCACCCCGGTGACATTAACCCAGCACCAACAGTACCCGCATTTTTTATCTCATGAAAATGCGCGTAAATATTATACTCTGCATTTAAATGAGACATTTTCTCTCTCATTCGGGCCACCATAATTCGGTCACGGAAAAGCGATAAACGACATTTTTTTTTTTTTTTTTTTTTTTTATAAGTCACCGTAGCGCCTAGTGCACTACAGGACTACTGCACCCTCGTGTCTCTATGGAGATATGTGAGGGGCAGGGAA
>JAUJYS010003926.1:0-12520 GCA_033995665.1 Melogona broelemanni | reverse complement strand
TTCCCACACTTCACACATATTGCCATTATGCTACGGCGCGGCAATTATCCCATCTAAATCTAAATCTAAATCTAAATAAAGTAGAGAGTAGGAGCCGTAGTAAAGCACAAAGTCGATGAGTATAAATGTTCCTTAACCATTTGGTGAGAAAATGTACTATAAGATTTCCTGATTTTTGTCTACATTAAAAATAACGATTTCAATCAAAATGTTGCTTTTATCATTTTCTAAATTGTCAATGAACATTTTTACTCATCGACATTGCGATTTACTAGTTTACAGACTGACCTAGTGCAGTGTACCAAAATCATTACCTTCCAACTTTAGTACGATTGACCCTAAAGATAATGACGGTCATTAAAAATTTACAGCCGCAGGGAGATTCCTATTTTTTGACCTTGGCTTTTGTGGGAACGTTTTGGTCTAGTCGTAGATGCGAGTCCTCTGTAGTTATTTATACGACCTTTGGATGGCAATTTATACTAATGTACTTTTTTAACCTTGGTCTTTTATAATGTCAGTTCGTTGATCATGATCTAAAACTTATACTTTACTAACTTTAAAAAGATCCTGCTTGATTTGAGAAGGGAAAATTGGAATGTCGAATATTTAGGGAACTTAAATAAATTCTTGCTGGGATAAGGAAACAAGGGAGGGGAGAGGGTCAAGGGGAAAACTAAAAGTTGTCATCTATATAAAAGTAATTGTAGCGATTCTAGCCAAAGGTTTCTGAGACATTATGGACATGGCACACACTTCTTCGAATAAATCAAGGCTCAAGTCTCCATCAATGAAAATAAACTGATAAAACCGCTCTCCAATCCCAAAGAAAAATTGAGGAGGCGGGAATACCGCAATGCAAAACGCGACCCATAATTAAGCCTTTGAATCTGACTAGCCAGCATTTGGAGGCTCAATACAAGCAATAATTATCGATATTCGTGAAAAGGAGCGTTTTCAAACCGTCTCAATTACCTGATTGAAATCCTTGAACAGATATTCCTTGGTGATGGCGTCCCTGGCAGCCACCACAGACCAACCTGTTGCTAGCAAAGGTGTCAGTTGAGCTTCCCGCTCGTCGGCCGACAAGAGTCCGGACGTTTTGGTTGACTGGAAACGAGAAAACACATGTAGATTCAATAATTAGGACATAAAATCACAGGCACCTGTCATTTCGGTCCTAATATTCGGACATTAATGAAACTGACCATGGCTAGCGATCGCTTGACTATAGACCACGAAAATCTTTGAAGAACAGTCGATTTCATGTCATCACGGGGTCGTTTTCATCTGTCTGTTGCAGAATGCCGATTGCAGTAGATTAGACATGGCGTGTGGTGCGTTAAATATCAGGAATTCAATTTAAAACCATAACATGATAATCTAATCTAATGTCACGACGCACCATCTGTGAATCCTGATATGCATTGCATGTGGTGTGAATGGATCAATTACATATGCCAATGAAACAAAATGGTAGAGCGCCAGAATCAAACATGATGGCGGGAAAATTAAGGTAGTCGTTTGATAAGTTCAGTTCTCTCGAAAAATGTCAATTTGATATTTAAACTTGATATTTTTTTAATTTCAAATTATACTTTCAATTTGAGCTCAAAACCATTACGTAACGATGCAGACTTTTACTTATTGCGCTTTCTATTACACAAACTCTTTGGCCCATGCATTTAAGATCAAGCAACCAATGAGATGACCACATCTTGCATTGCTGCCCCTTCCAATGATTAAAGCTGGCAATCCCACAGACCACAAGTGCATAAATAAATTTTCCATCATTCTTTTCCCAAATTTAAAATTGAATTATAAAGATTAGTTGCAATATTTATTTTCCAAGAAACACCTTGAAACAATTAAAATTTTCAACATTTTCATTATTTTTTGAATGCCACAAAAAATGGTTTGTGAGCACGTTCAGATTTGAACGGAAACCAAAATACAGTATCGCGAGAAAAACATGAATTAAAGGCCATCAGACAAAATGAAATGTACCAGAAATTTGACGCCTATGTGGCAAAATTTATTAACAGCTGTAAAACAAAACAAAAATTACATATATCAAACAGATGCGGCCAAGTTATATTTCAAGAGCCCCCCACGTCTACATATGCTCTGAAAAGTCGGCGCCGTAGATGCATCCATGTGTGGATAAGAGTGCAAATTGCTTAATTTTGTGCCAACAGATTCACAATTTTATAGATTACAATTACGATCATCGTACATGAGTTGGTATGTGCACCTTGGGAGGTTCTCAAATTTTACAAGCATTTGGGAGTCGTGTACAATATCTGCACAAAAATATTTATAAATTTGCTGATCAGAATCGATACTTGAGCTACTACGGTCATGCCAACCATAATTGGGCTATAGAGCGTGAGAAAGAGCTAGAGTGTATAGGTAAATTCATTTGTTGGTGCGACATATAAACCAAATCATTTGTTTAATTTGTATCACAAACCCCAGCCACCATAATCTCTCACAAATTCAAATAAAAGTATAACAACCTAATTGAGATTACGGCATACATGTGTCAAAAGGAGACAAAACGGACAGTATTATAAATCTACAAGGCACGGTCGTAAAATTACGCGGAGCTTGTAAAAATATAAGTTCATAAAAATAAAACCTGGAAAAGGTAATTCGTTCAAGTCGAATCTCATGTGAAAACGGGAAGAACTATATTCTATTAAACGAGGTAAATTAGAAAACTAAGTGGACTTTCAAGATACGTATTTTCCCAGTCAGCGATTTTTGAGCACGAATTCATATTTTTTTCTTTTCTCGAAAAAATCATAAAAGCCGAAAAATTTCATACGTGGTGGGATCAATATATTCCCCTAATATACAATGAGCAAAACTACTTACTACCGGGCAGCAATAAAGACACAAATCTGATTCACCCATGTTTATAATATATATATATCACATCTTAATAAACAGAACATCATTTTCAGAAACGGATTGGAAGCTTTTTTTTAAACGCCTCTAAAACCTGGAATTCCTTATGCCTAGAGATTCTGGAACATGCAGAAAATGGCACGCGGAAGAACCGTAAAAAAGAATTTACCGCGTTTCACTTTTTAAAATATTCATACACAAAAAAGCATAACCAGATTAATTAGTGATCAATAAAATTTCTATTCGTGATAAAATTTATCTGTGACCAATTAAAATTTAAATTCGAGTTATTTATCTGTGACCAATTAAAATTTCAATTGAAGTAATTAATCTGTGACCAATTAAAATTTCAATTCGAGCCAATTAAAATTTCAATTCAAATATCATTCATTTACGTACAATTTACCGGTACTCGTATATTGACAATTCAGCAAAACCTTTTCAGTTATTAAAGCCACGGACTAGGAAAGGTTTTAAGTTTTTTGCACGCGAAAATAGCTTGATTGTAAATGCGACAATACAGGCACTTTTTTAATTGAATAACAACATTTTCTTATCACCAGTTCCTACTAATCTCAAGTTGCAACCGCGCGGATTACATTTATCACCCAATTGCGCCCAACGAACCAACGGTACCAAAATATAATCGCATGTTTCGCATGCAGATATGATTCGCTCGAAAATTTTGTCACTCTAAATTTCCTAAATGAACTAAACTGCATATTATAGAATCCGATCGAATCGAGGTCGATTTGCCTGGTTTTCCAAACTTGGTTCCAACGCGAATAAACGTGCAAAATTGCAGGGCCAATTCCGGGATCGAAGATTATTATACAAAAGAACCAGAATATAGCATCAAGACTTGTGATAATGCTTTGAATTGAAAAGGTTGCAATGATGACGTTCTGTAATCCCCTCACAGATGGGCCGCTTTTCGAAAATGTATCATCCTGTTTTATCCAACCACACTGAAAAGGTATTCAGCGCTCAACTCCATTGAATCACGGGTGTGTGAGGGTGAGAGAAAGAATATATGTATGCATAGAATGAACGTCACAGGTTACACAATACGCACAATTACAAAATGATGAAAGCGTTCAATTCTCCTTTTCAATCTCGTCAACTTGACTTGGCTTTCCTGGGAGTCCTCGCCTGCAGTACACTGGCCGAAGGATCCTGCACATATTCTCTGTAACGAAATAACGATTAAAATGGGGTTATCAATCCGCCGACCATTTACGGCGCAAGTATCAACTGAAAATAGAAAATTGGGTTAGTATGGGATCATTATTGAATTTGAATTTAGACAAATTGTATAAGCCACATCGTATCCATCAACTATTAACTGATTACAATGCCGCTGTCACGCTCAATCCAATAACAAAGATAAAGTCAGTAGATAGTCAGAAATCCTAGACTGATTGTAGTAAGTCACCCAAATCGGGAATCACCTAGATAATGAAGCGGGTGCGACTAAGAAATGCTACCACTAAAAATAATGTCAATACGTAATTCGTCTAACATCCCGTCCATACATCACCTTAAACGAATCCAATTTAAACGGGACAGCAAGTTTTTGCTAGACCAAAAGTAAAAAACTTTATTCATCCAGAAATTTTACAATGCGAGAAATCGGATAAATAGGTAAATATATATATTCTTACAGCCGAAACAGGAACAGAGATTGCACGTACAGTACAGCAGACTTACATTATTAGCACCACGCGTATACTACAACAAATAACTTTAGAAAAACGGATCAAATAAGGTGTCTAGCTATAGCGTGAAATACATAACTCGTTGCAGAGGATCACACTCAGACTGCGTAGTTTTTTATATTGACCACAATAATTGCAGTTGCAATATCAAATTGAAAATAATTGCACGTGTTCCATCGCACAATCCTCCAATGTTAGAATTCAATTTATTTAGCAGGGTTCAATTAAGGTTATAACACAAAAAAAAACACCCCATTCATCGATCTGTTAGGTTCACGGTTATATTGGTATCATTTCATGACGCGAGAGATCGCTGTGAAATTTACAAGTGGTAGAAATCAAGATACAAGCAGTTGCTTTCAGCAGTTGGTAAGAGCGAATTTTGGTTTGGCGCTCTAAATGTTTATCATTTGAACAACGAGCACGTGGAATATGCACTGGAATGTAGCGTTACGTAGTACCACATAATAAGCGGTACAGGCTATGTACTCTGCAGGTTTCACTCTATATTTTTAACACAGTTATTTTTTATGTGCATAGAATGTTTAAATAAAATTAATTTTTGTGCTTGCAACCAAAAAGTCTCGATCAAACTATGCGCGTGTACCACTATTTTGTACATTTCACAGGGATACATACGTCTAATAACAAACCACATTTGCTAGCAACAAAAACAGATTTTCTCATGCACTCACATGAATGTGTGATGGTATTTTTATAAAATAAAATTTGGTTACGAGATTATCTCTGAAGATTAGCTGCAACTTCGTATCGACTTTCAATTTAGGTACATACCATATCAATTCAAAACAATATAAATAATATGTAAATATATTAAAATAACTAATTCAGTACATAAAAATAATTAATTTATCTCCGTAAGCATGGCCCCTCTTTGAGAAAATCTAGCTTGAATTTATGTTAAATGCAACGTAACATCGTGCATGACGGCAGTTTTATACAAGAGCGATTGATGAGATAGTAAAAACTATTTTGGACGATCAAACTCAAAATTGCACAATTGCTGCAAATAGTTATTAAAAATACTAAAGAATTATCCGTACTATCAGACTTTTACAGGTTCAGGACCCTCCCCACCACAATTATTGTAGAATGATCAATCTACAAATTAAAGTATATATTAAACATATCGTTCGAAATTTACATAATAAAATATCAAAAGAAACCTAAAAAATAAAATTTAATAAGATATAAAAATAATTTCCCGTAAACAACATTTCGTATAAAAGTAATTTTAGGTCCACGCATAACACCAAGCATCTGCCTAACCTTTTGTCGGCATATAAGACACCATTTGTTTGCATGCTTTCTTGTGCGAGGTTATTTTTTCACCGCATGAAACGACGAGACCAGTAATGCAATTTGAGAATCAGATCTTTAGACTTGTGATTTTACAAAATCAATATGTATTGTTAAAAAAGATAAATTATACTTTGGTATTAAATAGTCTAGTTCTCCATATTTCCAAGTGTGGTAATTTAGAAAAACTGAAAAATCTGTTGTATCGTATTGACAAAAAATACTTCAAAACCTAGTGTCATGCTAACTCAACATACAAATTGCCTGTTAAGTATGCTAAAAGCTAGACGATTAAAAAAATGAAATATGGAATGACTATTGGATCATGATCGAGGTACAAACGATAATTAAATTTGTAAGCAAAAACCTGGCTGGTTGTTTGTACTTTATAAAGCTGCCCAATGCACCTGCAGGTGTAACAACGATCAATGGTGATATATTTCTTTAAAGTAAAACTCATATCCCCATAATTGCTTCCTAAAATTTGTACACAATTGTTAATCTATTATTTCTTTTTTAATTTCATGCGAATATTACACACAACACATGGAACGAAAAATGCATATTGGTCAGAAATTTCATGAGGGCTTAAGAGTTTTTGTTCCTCGTAATTTGAAATTAGAGTTTATGTTTATGTAAAGACCCGTACATGCGCCATTTGCAAATAAAATTGAAAACCCTTTAAACCCCCAACTCGGAGATCGACTACACCCTGAATTTATTCGTTCGATTACGAAAATGATCGGTGTTCCATGGACTACTTGTTTATTTTAACAAACGGTACCGGCATTAAACAGCAATCACAAATTAAAAAATGACTTTAAAAAAAATAGATTCTCACTCGCCGAAATGACGAAAATAAAATAATGAAAAATAACGATGAGAAACGAAATTAAAAAATAAAAAAATAAATATATCTGCAATCTGCATCTTTTTTAAACGTTGCAAAATGGTGCAATAAAAATAAACCACGGCTGTTTAAAGAAAATTGACAAGTTCGTGTTAGAACATGAAACACTCGGGATCTTTCTAAATAAAATGAACAGCTATTGCAACAGATATGTGCACAACATCACACACAAAAAACATACAGGCCTCTATCATTGATTGCAATCATAATATAACCCCCGTTCATTTCTAATCTGCACCAGAAATGCTTGTGAAAATGCTTTTTTTTCACAAGAGAACCACGAATGGTTGCGAAAAAAAATACTAGACAATAAAAGTATGAAAAAATCACATTTCCCATGCACGCATATCAGTTACCAATTGGTCTTGCCATTTGGATGATGAGGGGGCAACAACAGTTGATACGGGTTATTAATACAAAGGGTGATCGATCAAACGGGGCATCTCAAAAAACACATTTGCACACAAGAGAAAATCTTCGGACGACACGTTGCAGTTTTTTTCATTCTTCGGTGACAACACTCAGGGGCCGCTTAGGAAGGCTACCATTTTTGTGTCCATTGGTCACCGGCAGACCGTTATCATGCTTGTTAGAATAAATGCTGGACCTGTTAGAAAATAAGTGGCTCTTTCAAAATACTGCTCGTCGAAAAATCATACCGAAATCATTCATGAATGGTGAGGTGGGGGCAAGATGAATGGTTAAACACAAATTAATGGAAGATTTTAGACAGTATGATTTATATTTTGACAAAGGTTTATAACCACATGCTTTTGAAAAAAAAACTTATTTCGAATGATATCCCAAAATGATTGACGTTTTAGGATTTTATCGTGCTACATGAACTGGTTTTTTTCATGAATGACCTTGTGAATAATGTATGAAGGATAATATTTTATGAATAATTACTCTAAGGACCCAGTGATTAATTTAAAAAATAATGTTTGCAGCGCAAAAGCATTTACCTTATTTAATTAGAGTAAAAATAATTTCAGACGAGAAATTGTACAAGCAACAGATTTCAAATAAAATACATACATGCAAAAATAAACATAATTAGTGCATTTTTTGTCAATATAGAAGCTAGTAGAAAATTGTGTCTGACTGTGAATGTGTATGTTTACATATCGAAATCAATAGAGTATATTGTCAAGCTATTTTTGTTTGATTTCATTTATTTGTCAATGTACGATTCCTTTGTCATTGAACAAAGTTTAAAATTTATTTTAAACAAGTTTTTTATTTTACTCTAGTTTTTTAAAAATTGTGTGTATCATACTTAAGCAATCGAATTTAATGTGACTAGGCGCGAAGTTCACTCGAGTTTTGATAATAAAAAAGCCTAGCATCGCCTCACATTTCTAAAACGGTGTATATACATATGTAACGAAAACAACGAGCGTACAAAGTGTTAATGGCATTCTCAAATTAGCAACAAGACAAAAACTGATCAGCTGTGTTACATTTACAACAGCAAATGAGCGGCAAAAGCGAAGGCTATCAACCAAGAAAACAAACAAAAAGGTAGTAAGCGCAATATGAAATATTGTCCAACCCTTAAGTTATATTTGCGATAAGCGGCAACAGGCAAAACATTGGCTGCCCTGCAGTCACCCGGCACACATTTGTTTAACACCGCTTGTAGAATAAAATTGACCTATTGCAAAGCCACCACTTACAATATTAAAGCAGTATTTACACAATGTTAATTTGTATTTCGCGCATCTCGGGCACGTTGATCAATTTGTAAAATAATTTTTTTTTTAATTGTGGTGGGATCGTTATTTGTAGCCAAAGCGAATTTCGAGTAGTTTAAGGGTTGGACAAAGCAGTAAACAACAGAGAGGTTGAACCAATTGTAGCATGCAGAATGTCTACTCGAAAGCTGCTAAATATCTATCAAAAATAAAAAAAACAAGGAAAACAGAAATTTGTTACAAAATGGCTATCGGCATATTCCAGGTAAAATAATGCAAAAAACATGGCCGACCTACCTACAAGATTACTTGAAGAACTCGAGGTAGTCTTGAGATTTCAGATAAGTACTACCCGCGGATCATTTTCGGCTTAAAATCATTCTTTCCGTCACAGAAAACAATTTTTTTTTACAGCAGAACGATAAAAATATAAGTATGCCGAAGTATTCACAAAAGCACGCCCGACTTCATGTTAACTACCTAAGGTTGTATTGAGCGATATCCGGGTGGAAAATAATTGTGATTTGAGCAACATAAAAAAACAATAAAAATAAATTGAGTGACGCTAGTGTACGGAAGAAGCACTACATGAGAAAGTGATCACGATAAAAACGAAACAAATCATATGTAAGGAAGAAATAATATATGGTGCAAGATTAATAATGGCAAAAGTATGAAATATTAAGTAGGATGCACAAGAAATGATAATGTGTAACATGAATTTTTTAAGGAGGTGTTCCCTCAGCCACGTGACAAATAAAACAGCATGTTAATGAAAAAAAGCGTTCACGTCCTGAGCAAATCAAGATATGATGGATAGACTGGGTTAATTTCTTCTAAAAAACCAAAAGCGATCTAACAAGTTCTGGAATTATATTATAAAAGAAACTAGAATTCTACTGTGTTAGAAGCAAGAACAGACAAATTTAATTTACCAGTGTGTGCACCCAAAGAGTACCAACATTTCACAAGGCCACCTCAAGTTGGCCAATTAATCAACTGGGCCCCGTTTGACTATGACGTAGTCAACCATAAAACTATTAATTTGTTTCCTTGCGGAAGCCCATTAAAAATCCTTTCCAAAAAAATCGAAAACCGCAACCATATTACAGAAGTTTGATAAATTCGAGTGTTTCACTTACAGTTCTAGTAGATTCACAGTGCTATAAGGACATGGAACATCTGTTTTCACGTGGCACTGCTTGTGGCATTTTAGTTGACAATCTGTAGATAACGGGGAAAACACAGTCAAACGCATTAAATATTTAGATATATCATGAGGTACGATGACAACAGGACCACGTGACGCAATAATGCATCGCCTACCTCGGCATTCGTATCCCTGCTTGCCTATCCTTCTGGGCATGTGTCTCGTGCAAACCTGGCAGGCAGTTGCTCTAGAGGGTGACCAGAATTAAATTAATATCAGCACGACCAATCTGGTTAGGTTCATTGACACATAAGGTTCAGAAAAGAACATTCTGAAGGCGCATCAAGTTTTGCACTAAATGGATGAAGAATGGATAAATACTCGAATATAGGTGGACAATTTCGCTCACCCTGGAAAATGTTTGGCTACGAATATGTGATCGTTGTATATGTGCAGCTTGGTACCACGTTTCCTCCACTTGCTCTTGTGGGCCATGGAAGCAGGAAGTAAATAGTGCCTGTAAAGAATGTGTCGCGGGTAAAACGTGTGACAATTGCGATAAAAATAGCCTGAAAGCATATCATTGGGATCGGGGATCGTCCTCAAATTGAATTTAGTAGTCAAATTTTATCTGGTCAAAATAATAAGACGCATGGGACAGAAGAGACGAGGAAAGTAGGTCTTACTTGGAAATGCCATTTTCGCGAGTCTCAATGACGAGCGTCGACATTTCGCTCAGGTAGGTTTGGGTAGAGCTCTCGCTGATGCCAGAAGTTTCGCTGAGACTGCTACGGGTGCTACCTACTTCAATTCTGGGTGCTCCCCCACCTCCTATTTTTTTGTAAAAAAGATAAACCAACAATTTTTTTAGAAAGATTGGATATCGCTTACAATGAGAAAATAAGTCATGAAATAGTAAACAAGAGCATCGACGATACTCTTTTTAGGTAACACTAACCTGGAACATCTAAAAAGGAGTGGCCTACCGAAATAAATAAAAAAAACAAGTGTTAAATGCATATATGTACAATTGATATACGCCAGATAATGAAGATTTCTTACACAGCCGATACCATTGATTTTGACAAAATATTTTCCTAAAATATCATTAAACCTCTAATAAAAAAACTAGTTCGATTAATTAAAGTTACACAAACCAGTATATAGAGGGACCGGTCAACATTGGCAATTTAAAAAAAAAATCCAATATGCAAGAGAAATCTTACATTATATTTTTGCCAAACATTTGATAAACTTGTCTCGTGTCACAAGTCAGGGGCCAAATTGGAACTTAATTGGGGTTCAAAATTGCCCTATTGGGGAATATCTTATGAAATTCAAAATAGGATAAAACAATTAAAGGGGTATTTAAGAAGAAATTTGATTAAGAAAAAGCCGATTAAGTAAGTGACGAACTATCCAAAAATTCTATCAAGCCACAAGATTACTCAGCACTAACGTAAATCTATATACGGTATACCACTCCCACAATATGACAACTTGGACCAGCTCCAAGTTATCGAGTAATCCCCTTCAGCCTCAGTCATTTATTGTTGGGATGTTAATAAACTCAAAGTACTAGTATACGGTAACTCACCAGTCGAAAGGATGCAGAACACCCAGACAGCATAGATGAAGCGAATAGACAATGAAACATAAAACGCATGCAAGACATTAGCTACGATACGTTTGATAATCAGCCACAACTTCACAATGACATGCGCATGTATTAGCACTCGCAATCTCTTGGCAGCCTTCTATGTACTTGTATTTTTATACACACAATCATGCCAGAGTCTATTAAATTTGTTAAGTCTATATAGGCACATATAGTTAATTATACAATAATGTCACCCCTTACAATATCAACATAAGCCCGGTTTCTTCAAGTCTGAATATAAATTTTATGATGCTTTAAGTAACTTTCTATTTTATTTTGTAGTTAGGTGTGTTTAGAGAGCTTTTCCTTTGTTCGATTATTGTATTTTCCTCACGCAATTGTAGGAGTTTTCAGAAGCAGATTTTTGCTTTGACATTTTCTCTCAAACGTTTAACAAATCAGTATTTTATACATGGTGGATCCGGTTCCAATAAATCGCTGGATTACAGACGAACGAATCGACAAACTGCAGAATCTGACAAAGGGTCCCGAAAAATATTAAACCAAATTTGTCTAGTTTACAATCGATTGATGTAACAGATCATGCAAATAAATCCTGTAAAAGAATAAAGCATTTGCACACAGCAATCCGTATAATAATGTTTAAATTCGACAGGATTTACAGACGCACAAAAAAATGGGAGATTAATACTCGAAATTGGTCTCAAATCGCAATGACGTAAAACACAATGACCTCAGACACACTGTCGTGGTCAGAATGTCGCAGGGGAAAAGCGTATCGCCCCTTTCTGGCCCAGTCGACTGACCTGGTATCGTTCCACGGGCCCTGTCTGCCGACGCGCTGCGAGATATGCTGTCCTCGCCACTGGCGTAGCCCTCGTTCTCTCCCTTCTGGTCCATGCTGCGGGACCTCTTGCCGCGGAAACTGAAGCGCTTCCGGAGCGTATTCATGAACGAACGTCTGTCTTTTGCTCTAGAACGTCCTGGAAGTAAATAACATTTGATTATTTAATATTGCACATCCGTATATGGCCGACAGGTAGCGTGCTCGCTTACCAACCAGCGGATCTGTTTTCGATTCCCAGCGCAGCCGATTGTTGGATTGGCTTCTGGTAATGCGCGGGGGAAGGCAACGGCAAACCACCTCTGTATTCTGTCAAGAAAAACGCAGGTGTCGGGGGATCGAGGGTC
>JAUJYS010003925.1:0-12523 GCA_033995665.1 Melogona broelemanni | reverse complement strand
CCTGCGCCGGGAATCGAACCCGGGACCGTTGGTTTCGTAGCATGTCCCCATACCCACTGAGCCATCGGTTCGTACAGAGACCAGAT
This sequence comes from Melogona broelemanni, assembly GCA_033995665.1. Lineage (NCBI taxonomy): Eukaryota > Metazoa > Arthropoda > Diplopoda > Chordeumatida > Chordeumatidae > Melogona > Melogona broelemanni. Next base: position 12,437 of record JAUJYS010003925.1, on the reverse strand, counting down.
AATTTAGTTATATCATAGTATGATACATTTTCATGAAGATCTACATAATTACATGTATAATTGTTCCGTTAGTACTTTACAGTTTGATCGCTAGATGGCGCAGATCGCTAGCGTGGCTAGCGGCGCCAAGTGGTCGATTGGTGCCGCCCATGTAGGAATTTTTCAAGGCACTACTACATTCCATTGACTGTGTCCCAACAGGTCTTTCATTTTCTTTTTTTATCATCCGTCCACCCGTTCCGCCCCATTTTTCCGCTCTGTTGGCGCGCGCCACACCTTTTCCTTCGTTTCTTAGTAAAGTTATTCGGATTGCGAAGTTATTCTGGTCCCGCGTCGCTCGCGCGTCGAATCCTAATCGATCGCCTTCTATTTTTGGGGCGCCCATTTTGCCCATCGATTTTTGTGTGACGGAACATGCCATTTTTGCGCTGCCAGCCTTTTCCTTCGACTTTACGTCGCACTAGCCTCATTCGCTCGAATACACCTGCGATGGTGTGGCGCCACCTCCCGAATGAATCGAACGATTCCGTCCCATTTCGCTAATATGTAAAAACTAGCGCTAAAATCACCTCCAGAGTAATAAATTCGGTTGATGTTGTCATCAACCGAATTTATTACTCAGGTGTTTGGATTTTGATTTTAGCGCTAGTTTTTACATATTAGCGAAATTATTAAAGAGGTACGTCCTGTTTGGCACTGGCAACATACTCCGGTGCGGGCGGTCCCGGATTCCATTACTGGCGAAAGCTTTCGTTTTTTCAATCCTGGGGGTACTGGTGTCATTCCTCATAGCCGATGCCTCGCCTAAGGCTAAGGGGGTAACTAATTCCCCCTGAGCTCTCTGTCCAGAGCATAGGAGTGTCGGGCTATTCCTGCTGCCATTCCTTTCTCTTTCCAAACCCTTCTAGAATCAGATTTATTATTTATGGTAGCTTGGGATCATTGGAATCCAATTTGGCGAGTTCCAATTACCATACCATATTGAGCTTTTAAATCACCGTGGTGCATCTTCCATGTTTATCACTATGGTGTTTTGATTTTGATTTACCGCCAGGTTTTCACGTATTAGCGAAATTATTAACGAGTGGTTTTCTTTTTAGATTCAGATTTCTTATTGTTTGTATAATTCGAATTCGATTTAGGGATTTTGTTTTAAAAAGCGCTTGTTGCTATATTATATCACCGTAGTGGCAACATTATCAAATCCCACGTTCCCTGGGGTAACCTGAAAAAATTATCTCGCTTAATACTTGTGTAATACCTTTCTGGCTTTACTTTAATTCCGATGGAAACCAAGCAATATTTTGGCTAAACTTGTTTCTAATCTGATGAGTGGGCCTAGTATTATAATCTGTATTTCTAATTTTATGCCAAGTGGTTTGCTCCAAGAGGCTGAATATCTTGCCAATAGAAAATTGTCAATGAAGATTAATCTTTAATCCGTTATTTCCTGATCACACGAATTGATACATATTTAATTGGCCGGATCGGGCTGCGACTATATCCAAATTTGTCCGTGCAAATGTCATACCATTATTCGTAGACATTTTAGTTTTAATTGAGGTCGTTAGTGGCGCTGTCGAGTGGAAAATTTGAACACGTTGTATCCGCGATCGTTATCGATAATGAGTGGCTGACATCAAATAATCTTTTCGCATGTTATCGCTTACGTACAATGTACTTTCCGTAACTGAGATTCGTGAAGACTAAAATATAAATGATGTATCGTTTTGCGATACTTGCTCTGTTCAGAATCTGCCGTTGGATAACGATGACAGCACCACCTAAATCGATTTAGAAAAGAGATAACGTTGCGTAGGAAACTGTAAGGCGAGTCAAATAAGCAGTCTGATGTAATTTTTAAAGTGTAAAATGATAACTTTTAATAGGAAACTTGATAGTGCTCAATACATGTTCTATTAATCTTCTCACAATATTTTTTTTGTTGCTTGCAATCAGGAATGGCCAGAAAATAAGCCTTCTGTTTACAAGTGATTGTGAAAAGTATTTGATTCTATATACATGATCAAGGATAGTCATTTAAAATACATAATTGTTTTTTCGTCAATATCATTCATCAGTCAGTCCAGCTCGCCATTGGCTTTCAAATTAGACATCCATTCAAAAATCTCGTTTTTTTACCTCATTCATAATCACAACCAGAGACACAGGGTCAAATGAAAACGCAGAACAACAACTATGGAACATGTCAAAAGTATATTGCCAAACGTAATATGGAACAATTATAACAATTGTGTAAAAATTTTAACATTAGCGATTTGCGCATCAGATTGTAGATAGCAAAATAATTTGCTTTGTTGCATGGTAGACAATTTTTTTAAACATATTTTGACAGGTGTTTTTTTTTCCACATTAGCAAAAATCACTCATACTTTCTGGTTGTATAGTTTTAATCTTTTCTGGTGGAAAGTTATCGTTCAATCTACTTTCCGTTTACGAGTTTCGTTAAATTACGTTAAATTGCTGGTGGGGTTAAATGGCGGTGGCTATTTTTGAATGAAATAGCATACGAGAAAATACATATTTTAAGGAGAAATGTTTTTTTTTTTTTCTGCAGACAGAAAAGTGATTGGGCAGAATTAGATGACAAAATTTGTGAAAGATATAATCGCCTTCTGGAAAAAGTCTATCATAACATTACGAAATAGAAAAACAAATGCATTTAAAGAAAACGCAAATTGAAATTTTGCGAAATTTTCAAGCGATCATAAATAGGAGAAAATTGTGTACGAAATTTTTTTGAAAAGTCACTCACTCATACTTTAAAGATATTGTCAGCAAATAACGTTAGAATTATATTGCAATTAGAATTCTGTTTAACGGTAGCGCCAGCATTAGAATTAAAGATATTCTATTTTAGTAGGCGATCACGACTTAATATCGACTAAGTCATACCCTGGGGCGAAAGTAAGATTAATAAATATTGCATCATTGATCCATTAAAATCGCGTCTTCGTCACGTGTCTTACGTTGCTTTATTACCTCAGTGAGTCGCTAGTGACAAAAATAGTTTCAAAAAGTAGTTTCTTAATATTCGAATTTGATTTGCGAAAAAAGCACGTTTATATACAATGTCGATGCGGTCGCTTGACGCGATCCTAGCGGCAATCATTGGTACTTTCGTCGCCGTATTTCGGAATAGATTCATCATTGTGGCAGGCATTGCTTGCAGGAAAATAATCCTTTCGTGAAGTTGCCAATCGCTGCCGTTAGAATCGCGACAGCGGCGCCCGGTTCATATCGGATTGCCTCGTTTCTGCGGACCCTTTCGGAGCAATTTCTAAACACGACAGTAAGCTTGAAGCTAAAAGAGACCCAACACCGAAGTATCTTCTTCCATCTTTCCAATTAGCCTAAGGCTGTTCTTGAAAAATATATATAATATATGTTCTTGCTCGAAGTCTAACTAGGTTGGTTTTTGCTATAGCGGCGACTATACAGTTGACAAAGTTTGAGGACCCTGTCAAAATATTGTTGGTAGTGCCGTTTTAGACTTATATTAGAAGAGTCGTGTGTCGCATGTGTGAGTGTAGGTGAGTGAGTGATCGTGTGTGCTTGGCGAGAGAGTTAGAGATATTACAAGGGAGCCAAAAGCTATTAAGCAAAAGTTTTGAATGGCTCCTACCTTTATTTGTTTTACACTAGATTGTGCGGGGGATTGAATGATGAGATGAGATATTGTGCTAGAGTGCTCACAATTGGGAGGGAGGGAGGAAGATGCAGTAAATCGTAAAGCTTTTGTGTCATAAAATAAGTAAATTGTTTGGTATGACCGACTTTTTTTGTATATCTTTTTGGCAGGATATTCCCACAACAATATGTTCAAATATTTTCTGTCGTATTCCTACTCGTGCAACAATATTTTCTATTTTACTTTCTCTTGTCGTTTTCTAAATTCAGTTATCGTTATCGATCGATTATTTCTTAGGTTAACTCAAACTGAAGCAAAGAAATTGAAAGGTTATAATTTTCAAAAAAACAACCCAAATTATGAATTTGAAGCCAGATTTCTATTAGACAGTGTTAGAATCTCTACAGGTGGTGCAAGATAACCACCGGTTGGACATAGCGGCTCCATCTAGTGAGCTAAAGATGAAACCCAGCGTTTTTGGTTGAGAGAAGACCAGGGTATCGAGCTTTTGTACTCGCTCTCTTCAATGCTAGCTATTAAGATAGCGTTAGTTACGGTACAACACGTCCGTTATATATACAAAGTAGTTTGAAACGAAGCAGCTGAAAATATTTGACTAAGGATTTGATTATATATTAATTTTTCCAGTTCTTATAATTTTTACCCCCTCCCCTCTCTTCCCCCATCCTCCTCCGAAGCACAATTCTACGTCTAAAAGCGATGAAGAAAAATAGTTAACATTAAGTAGTGTGTTCATTTGAAATTCCGAAAAGATATTTATTAGAAAGTTAAATGACTCGAAATTACTTGATATGATAATGGAGATAATCCAAAATTACAGTGACACTAAGCAAGCCGTTGCTAAACAATATTCCAAAATATAACACTGAAAAATAAATGTTTTGTCCAATTGTAGATGTATCTACTAATAAATGTATTCTCACAGAAAATTTAAATTTAAAATATATTCTCCATCATATAATTTTCAAACATTTAATCATTTCCTGTTTTTTTCATGCATATATAATTTTTTATTTACATTTCAAACTCCAATTTTTTATTCTATTGCGAAATTCCCCACATTGCAGTGAATATCACCACAGAAGATTCTGTACCCTTCGTAATGCTCAGGCAATGTGTGAAGGGCACGTTTTTTTTTGGGGGGGGGGAATGCTTAACGTTTCGAAATTTCGCGCAAAACTAGCATAAATAAAGCAAGACTAGCATATATAACCGATGTTATAAAAAGCAAGTTCTGCAAATTTCGAAATATTTCAAGTACATTTGCATCGGTGTTTTATTCGTATATTAGGCAGCAATATGGGGATTGTTTCGGGCGCTTGCTAAATGTGTAATTTGGTAAAATCTGTGCATAGATTTTTTTCTATAGTCGTTATTACCACGCGTTAAACAAGGGCTTTACATTAGCGTGCGTGATGTTTAAAAACAATTGTGTGCGCGTCATTTTCTGAGGGAATACTTTTTCAAGTTTGCCTTTCCAGTTGGAATACATTATAATTTAACTTGTTATTGAAATTGTTTTCTGTACCCTTTACAAGCATCATTTAAATTATTGCATCACTTTAATGTTTGCAAATATCGATCATTTTGACACATCTTTAAACTTGTTCAATTAACTACTTTTGCTGAAAAGTTGTCACATACTACTTGTTCCTTTTCTTTTGCAATATTTTTCGGTATTGACAAACATATCGAATTTTAAATAATTTTTGACTTTAGTCGCTTATGGCGGCACTCCCTATTTAATTACACGTTTTCTACATTTGCACATCCAATTTTACATACTTTTACAGATCAACAAAATATCTATATTCTTTGTGTTCAGTTCTGCATATTGTCAAAAGGACGATTTTTTAAAAAGTGCAAAAACATTCAAATATTGTCATCAGTTTGTACAACATAGACACCCCCGTTCACACATACCAAAATATCAGGAACGCATGCAGGATCTGTTGCGGGTGCAGTGAGTTAGTTTTGCCTGTTTTTCATCGGAAATTTTGTTGTGTAAAAATAATTATCTCTTTAGGAGATACACTGTTCAATGCGTTTGCAATACACACATCGACGAGATTGTCATATATTCAGCGTAAGTACTTGCAATACTTTCTCTGTGAATAGTAAGTTTTATTTCATTCATTTCATCGTTCATCTCTGGTCAAATTGTGCACCTAATATTGATTCATTCATTTTTATTGTAACTTGTAGACATATTTGTGTATCTTATATTACCTGTCTTGTGTATACCTGCATTTGAAGTACAACTGTAGATATTACAAGTACATTAGTTCCATAGTATATCTTATTAAGTGAATTTAATAAAATAATATCGTAGAGAATTGGTATTGACAGTTAACAGGCCACAAATTTTGCCGTCACCAAGGACGTTACGATGGTTCAAAAATGAGAAATGAAAACAATCTTTTTACAATTACGCGTATATAAAAGTTTTCTACTTAAAATTTTAAATATTTTAAATCTATTATTGCGTTTGGTTTGTCCCTCAAACACCATGGGCAGTTTGAGTTGAAATTTGAACTGCACACTGAGAAGTATTTTGCGAGACATCGTTTAAGCGCATTACCATTAGTTAACTTTGCACAGTTTTGAGTACAAACATTTTAGTTCAAATTTATAAATATTACATATTGCCTCATGTTCTTACAATTCATGTTACCAAATTGTTTAAGCATTTGGACCCTACTCAAGACGCTTATAAACTTGCTATTTGTGGGAGAAGAGGGGGGAAGGGACTCATTTAATATGAAAAAAAAAGTCATAGATCCTGAAGAAGGGACGTAAATATAGTTAGTTGTCTATCTATTTTGTCTAGCACGCGAGTACAGTATGGTTATTGTGACGTCAAGAGAATGGTTTTGGCTACGGGAACAAGTGTGTAAGGCAGAGCGACGGTAGTGTAAGGCGTAATAGTGGGGATGGTGTTGGGGGTGGACATAGGTGGGCATGTGCGAAGGCAATTGAAATGTGTGAAAGATTTTTAATTTTCGTTGACCTATCTCGTATTGGTAAAGACAAGGCCATACGAGGACAGAAAGTGCATTTGCCAAATATTGTCTAGTTTTAATATTTTATATAAGTACATTTTTTGCTTTAGTTTTTAGTATCGCTCGGGATTGCGAGATATTGTTACTAAATATTTTTTATTTAATTTCTGTTTTATTTCTTGCACCCCTCGTGTTGCAATGTCAAAGTCCGATGGTGAGGCATTTTTACCAGCAGCCCGGATTCGATTAAACGGGAACCCGCGCCGGGAATCGAACCCGTGGCCGCCGTACCGCAGCCTGTCCCAATATCGACTGGGCTTACGACGAGTTTTACTACTTATTTATTTGTTTATACTTTGCTGATGTCATACGAATAAATTAAACAGCCAGCATACGTCCATATTAGTGGCGAATTTCAATGCTGGTTCACTACCAACAGAACAAACAATTTTTCGACTGTGGCTTTTTCTCTCATCGTGTGGCACTAATCTTGAACCCCCCTCCACTCATTAATTTATTTCACAAGAACCAATGATTTAGAAAAGCGGAAATTGGGTTTTTCATAGACAAAATAGTTCGTTACGGGGTCATCAATTTTCGACTCCCAGCTGCATTGTAGAGCAGGTGCTTCCGTGCTTTAGGTACGATTATTTGGTTAAATTACACCTTCCGGATATGAGCGACCAGAAAATACGGTATCGAGTGGGGTGCGTAGCGAAACTGACTTACCTAACCAAAAACATAACATGAAGCGTCTAATCAGGTGAGACTGACTTTCACTACGCGCCCCACTCGATACAGTATTTTCTGGTCGCTCATATCCGGAAGGTGTAATTTAGCCGATTATTTTTGTTTTTACCTATTGTAACAATTTGCCTCCTACGACAGTTGAAATATAAAACATATTTCCTTCAATAACTTCAATCATAATCGATGTTCTCGTGAAAATGCTGCCGCAACTGCCGAAAGTGAATTGGTGGGCAATATCTTGCGAGATAGCTTCGTTAATATTCGATGGCGTATACTTTATTCACATAATCAAAGATTCTCCGTGTGGTGGCGACACCTGTTTTGTTTAAGAAATACATAGCGTCAAAGCGCCCTCTGTGGGACAATACATGTACATGCCAACGAGCGCCACACACTGGGTATTGCTATCACAAATTTAACTTGCATCGAACTTTATTTACAGACGACCATAGTTCCATTTCGCTCATTCATTAAGAGGTATTTTTAGCGTTTATGAATTGTCATGGTGTCGACTAAGGGGTTGCATAATTTCTCCATCGAGCTACGTGTCGTGACACACGTACTGGAAAAGGCAAATTACAGCCGCCTATATGTAGTTGACGTCTACATTGACGTGCACATGCCTATCTACCGGATTGTCATTAAGGTGCCCAGTTTGTTGGGATGCGTTTTCGAAACATTGTTCCAATTTCGGTGTAACTCTTTTTCCTGCATAAACGTTACCCATAGTTGCCATCTTGGGTGCCAGCTTCGTTCATGAAGCGGCACTGGGTCTGCTTGAGTCGTATTGAGCGTACAATAAATTACTGAACTCAGCTTGTACGGAACGGTCCAATAGATCCGTATAGGATTTGTTTAGGATCCGTATACCGTATATAGGATTCTTTACGGCGTTTTCGTCATTATATTCTGATAATGCCAAGCTGAGATCGATACTGGACTTGACTTCAAATCTTGGTGTCTTAAAATTTTGCAACCTGTTTATTTTTGGTGGTTTTCACGATGGTTAATTGTTAGTTTTCGCATAGATTAATTATTTTTTTAAGTTGATATCTTGCAATAATGATAATTTTCAAAGTGCATGTATAATAAGCACATCAATTTCCTAAGATACAATATATTTGATAATTCGCCCTTTAAATACGGCCCCATCTGAAAAGACACCTTTGACTGTCAAAGAATGTTTTTGAGATAGTAGCGATGTTCTGAAAGTGTATTGTTTAAGGCTTTGGCTAAATGTTGAATTAAATGTTTATGTGGATACTAGAGAGTAATTTCAAAGAAAGGCTTGCACAAGATAGCATTAGTGGTGAATATAAACAGCCGCAAAAGTGTTAGACATTTTGATTTACAGTGATAAACCATCGTAATACGGGCCCTTGCTAGCGTCATAGATGATTACCTTTCTTAATTCAGTTTTTTTAATGTGGGACAATTGAGAAACTCTTGAATTGTTCGTGTACTTTTGATGGTGGCAGAGGGAGGGAGGGTGGCAATAAAAATGCGTCTATACAAAGATGAAGATGGTTAATGATGACGATGCTCTGGGAGCGAAAAATGTATATAGGCTAGCTGTGGTTAGACCCTCCCACCTTACTCAGTGGTGGTCGTTTCGCCCAGTTTCTCTACGCACCCCTTCCCCTCCCGCCCACCCCCTAACGTTAATTATATACGTCGACCCTATCCCCTCCCCCCATCCCCACCAAATCCTACCGACCCCAAAATCTCGAGTATTTGGGAGTGCCAAAAATTGACTCTCAAAAAAGTGCTAAGTCGTATTCATTTTTTTATTACCTTCTACGTAGATAGGCTTTCGTTAAGGTGTGTGTGAGTGTGTGTTGTTAGGGAGAAAAAGGATTTGCGTGTGAACTGAGCGATATAGTGGGAGTCGAATGAATAAATCAGCTTTTTTGTCTTGAGATCAATAAAATGTACACAAGAGTCGTAAGGAACTCGCGATAAATCTTGTATGGACGTGAGTGTTTGGTTCGCATTATACATTTATGGTATATAATATCGTTTGGTGTCGTCGTAGCCTATGGAGACAGTCTGTCCACAAACTTGTCGAAAGTTTGCCTCGCCGTTGTATCATCTATCAATTCAAGCGTGTGTTAACGTTCAAGTAATACTAGATCAATTTATGCCTTTAAGCATAGGATGTGCATTTTGGAATCTGAAAAAGTTCATTACTAAACACGATTTCGAATGACGTCATAAAGTCCAGAATGCACACTCTGGAAAACACAAAATGGTGCCAGGTCTACTTCGAACCACCCGAAAAACATTTTTCTAACGATTTTTGGACATACGTTGCGCCAGTGACTTGGCTCAACATGTTTAAATATTGCTTTTGGAAAAGTCTGGACGCGTCTAGACACTTCAAATCCCTATTCCTCACCGTACGTGACACCACGTCAAAATGCAACGCGCCCCCCACCGATACCCATTTATCACCGTCTATACAAGATTTACCATCATTATATAATAATCTTACGGTAAAAAAGTGAGTGTGTGTCTGTTAGGGAACGAGGGGAGAAAAAGGTGTGTGGGTTTTTGAAGGTATGTATAATATATATATATTTTTTTTTGCATTTATAACATATTTACAAATACTCCCTGGGGCGGTCGCTGCTCGCCGCATCCGGAATAATGGCAGCCAGTCCGGGTGGCGTGGTGGCGGTGGTGGCCGGCGAGTGGGGCACTACCTGCGCCGCACTGCCCGCGCTCCCGCCCATCAGATTGTCGCGATCCTGCTGCTCAATCTCCTGCTCCAGCATCACGCGCACCAACGAGTCTGTCGGCGACGACCGCGAGGTGGCGCTTTTTGAGCGCGAGTGATGGTGATGGTGATGGTGGTGGCCCTTTTTCTTACGCCCACTGGTGGCGCCACCACCCCCACTTCCGGTGCCATCCGTCGACGAGCTGGCGTGTCCGTGTTCCTGCTTGCCACTGCTCCGACCACTGGTGGCGTCGGTGGTGGCGGACACTGGCGGGGGGGCAGGCGCCGCCACTGACACATACCCTGCTGTTCCCACCGCACCGACACTGCTGGGCGAGGTTGCCGGGGTGCCAGGCGACCCCTTCTTACTGCTGGTTCCGCTACTGCGATGGTGATGATGGTGGTGGTGCCGGTGGTGGCCCGGCTCGCCCCCTGGCGGCGGCGGTACACCGTCGGTCGCTGTCCCTGCAGGCACGCTGAGGTGGTGGTGGTGGTGATGATGGTGGTGCCCGGCGGAACCGGGGCCACCGGCGGAAGGCCTCGTGGTCGTGGTTGTGGTCGGAGTGGGCGAAACGGTAGGGGTGATGACGGTAGCGGTTGCGACGGGCGAAGCCGGGGCGACAGGGGCGTGGTGCTGCGGGCGAGTCAGTTTGTTCACGATCTCCGAGATATTGTCCTCGATCTTGTGCACCTTGCTGTGCAGGTGCTGGATCTCGTGACGCAGTTCCATCTTGAAGTCGAGGAGGTTGGTGAGGATCTGCTGGCAGTCGAACGTGGTGATGCCGCCACCGACAACGCCGGTCGATGTGGATGCCGGGGTTGGCGCGGTGGACGACGGCATTTTCAGTTCGGCTGCGCTGACGCTCTTCCCGCCAACGCCGAGCGCCACTGGCTTGCGGGAAGGAGCGTCGACGGCGACCGACGGTTCGGGTTTCCCCGCTGTTGATGCGTCCGGTTCAACAGCTTCGTCGATCGTGTCCTGTCGGCCGAGCATCTTTCCCCAGCGGGATCTGGGCGCGGCCGGGACCGTCTTTACTGTCGATGGCGTGGTGCTCGTGGTAACGGCGGTCGTCGCCATGATGACCGGCTCGCTAGCGGTGGACTCGCCGGCCGAAGTAGTCTGAGTGGCGGTCACATTATCGTTCGAGTCCACGTTCTCCTTGTTGTTGTCTCCACTACCGACCAACGCAGCCGCCCAACGCGATACTTTCCGTTTGGCGACCGGAGGCGCACCGCCAGTGGTGGCAGCGGCCGCATTCCGATCGCCATTGGCTGCTGCCGCCGCCGCCACCACCTCGGAGACAAGCGTCACTTTGGTGCCGTTCTTGGGCTTATGATGGCCCGGACCGGAGCCGGCGCTGGTGCTGTTCATGGTGTGCAGGAGCATCTCGCCGCCCGTGCCCTCGCCCTGTTCCAGTCGCTCCAGCTCGGAGCCGGCCGTCTCACTGGCCACCTGGTGGGCGGAGGCGGTGGACAGTTTGGTGTCGCTGGACTTGCGGAAGCGAGAGAAGAGCTTGCGGACCAGGTGGTCCTGGGAGATCTCCTGCAGCGGTTCGTGTTTGCGCTTCTCGGCAAGTTCTCGTTCGCGTTTGACGTCGGCCACCTTGCGGAAGATAAGCTGATGTTGATGGTGCACGTGCGCGTGGATTTGTTGTTTCGGATGGGTGGAGCGATGAGGAATAGAGTAAAATAATTAAATGATTCGTTAGCGAAATTTGAACCGCGAATGATGCGAACGTAGAGAAGTACCTCAATTCTTCTCTCGTTTTGTAAGAGTTTAGAAATAAATATACGAGAGGATAACGACATAAACGATTGAAAGCATGTTCATGAACAATCTAAAAATATACCAACATATATTTTTTTAACTAGATAATAACACAATCGACCACAAGCATGGGCCTTAACATCGATTGTAAAATTAATTAATTAAAAATTCTAAATGGTTTATTTAAAAATATATATTTTCTAAATTTAGGGTGTTGACTCGGCTTGTTCTTTCGTCACTTTGCATCTATTGATAGCAATATACGACGCAAATTATCTCAAATAATTATCAATTAAACGAGAGTTGTACGCAAATCTATCACGAATGATCACAAGCATCGCCTTAATACCATTCGTGAGGAAGATCTGTAAACAGAAAATGTCGTCGTAAATTAAAAAAAAACCATGACAAGACTGGGGCTAAGGACGACTGAGCTGGCAAGGCTTTATAAACTGCACAAAGAAGGAAAAACAGAACAGACTCTTTTAAAATGTAATAATGTGTCGTTCTGAGAACGAAATAGGC
>JAUJYS010003924.1:0-12523 GCA_033995665.1 Melogona broelemanni | reverse complement strand
TTGCACTGCACGTGTTTTGTATAAATTCAGTTTAGGTCACGTGCTGGCTTCACACAAACAGAAGGACACCATTTTCATTCTTTTAGTATTAGATTTTAATGTTCTACGCTTAGAAAAAGGAACGACCGTTCCAGTTTCTTCAAAAAAGGAACGAAACCGTTGTAAGCGATCCATCCTAAGATAAGTAGCCTTGGCGTTCCAAAGTTCCTCAGTAAAGGAATCCGTTCATAGGAACGGAACTTTTCCCGTTCCTACCCAGCACTGCCTCCGGGCTACTAAAGAGATAGTCCCGGGCTAGGTGTAGTGGGCTGGTGTTGTCAACCCCCAACTACCTCCCGCCACCTACTCCCCCTCACGCCCCCCAGGGATTCCGTCCCATTAATTCTGCACCCGACCCAATCACTTTGGCGGCATCTCTATCTCTCCCCCCATTTGCCTTCCCAATGACTGCCCTCGATAACCAACATTTCCGCCTCATTTTATTCAGTAATTTCCAGCACGTTTTTCGCTCGGATTTCACTGCATGTGCTTCCGATGGTGGTGGTGGGGGCGTTTGTCTTTTCAACGATGCCGCTGGGCAGCGTTGAACATGATGATAGGCCGGAATTTGTGGTTTTCGAGAGTGCGACACTTTTAATGGAAGATTATCAACGTAATCGTCTCAAAACCTTATATAGACGGCGACCTGATAATTGGCATAGTCTAGGCTTTTGACATAGGTAGGGATCTTTCACGTGTACCTGGTATCGTACAGACGCGAAACCCACGGCCAAGTGTGTACGAATTTTACTCGCAAGGAAAATTGCAAAGGTCTCGCGGTGGGGAATTAAACCCGTGATCACGGACATAGTAGGCGAAAACGCTAGCTACATGATACCTCAGTCTGGCATTTTTAAATAGTGAAATTATTAAGCGAAAATTTGCCGAAACCCAATGAAATAAAATAAATTTATCCAATAGTTGTTCATTTTTAGTTCGTTAATTACAGTAGGTAGTTATATCGTGTTTTCTAATCGGACTTCAAATTCAAATTATTTAATTTAATCAGTCATTTTCATTCAATGCATTTATATTGCCGCACTTTGAACATGAACAACAAGGCAACTACGCAATCCACCATACAATTACTCAAATTGTAGTAGTTAATTACATTTAGTGTGCATATGAAAGATTAATGTCAGTGGGAATCCGTTTGGATTTTGATCTAATTGTAATCCAGTCAGGGATTGGAAATTGCGTGTGGGCTGCGCCAACAAATGCAAATTCGCCCCTCCAAATAAATTGCTTCCTGCTGAGTGGAGTTCGAAATGGTTTACTAAATAAATGAAACCGTAACGAAGAGTGACATGATTGCAAATATTAAATTACACTCTGTTTTCATTCGCGTGTGTCACGGCCCTTCAACGCCGCTAACCCGAAATGACCTACGCTCTTCAAGTCGGGCAACGTACTAGTTTATATTTTTATTTTATTATTTTTTTTAATCATCGTAGTGCTAAACACTACAGGATTACTGCCCTTCGTGTCGCTATGGCGATATGTGAGTGGCAGGGAAGGGAACGGGAATATCAGCTAGTATAGCCAGGCTGTAGGATCCACCCCTAAGCTTTGGACTCCCTAATGGAAGCTCAGGGGTGACACCAGTACCGCGGCTCGTCGAATAAACGAGAGCCTCTGCCGGGAATCGAACCAGGGATCGTCCGCACCGCAGCCGGTAGCATTACCGACTGGACTAGACGGCCGCACAAATGCAGTATAGTTATTGCAAAACCTACTAATAAATAAATATAAATTTAGATTTGTTACGTGTGCTTTAGTACCACTCACAGAATCGCCTGCGACGGTCGCTGTGACAGGCAACGGCGAGGGGGCATTATGAAATTAGCAGCAGTCGTAGCTGGTCGAGTGTCTTTTGGCTGGGTGCAATGTCCAACGCGTCCACCATTTCGGAGGGATTGGTGGGGTCGCGTCTACGAAGCGAAAGGTCAGGCGATGGCTGTGTCATCATAATCATCATACATGCGTTGCCACACCCATCATTTAGGGAACGAGCGTGTGTGCTGTGGTGCGGCTACTGTGGTCCGCTCATTTTGGTCGGTGCCGGTGGACAAATGTCGGTCAACCAGAAAACGCAGTGTTTTCCAAACTTTTCTGACTCGCGGAGCCCTTTTACAACCAATTTCAATGGCGGAGTTCCTGAGAGGCCACCAATTTTAATAGCGGAGCCCCATGTCATACAAGTAAATGGCGTTTTATTATTTTTTATTTCCAGGAGTGGCCGCGGAACCCTGGGAAATGGCCATGTCGCGTAAGGGCTCCGCGGAGCACAGTTTGGGAAACGATCAGATAACGGAACAATCTCTATTTAAAAAAAAAAAAATTTGAGTATGCTCATTTCAGTCGCACATCAAAGCGAAGTCTTATTCTTTTATTCTTAATAATTACTTTTTACATTCAGGTTTGGTCATTTGTGAAAGGAAATTCACGCTGTGCGCTCTCTTTACTTCCTTCACTATGTTGCTTGCGAATTTAAAAAAAATCTATATATTTGGCGCTGCGCGTGCTCTTTCCATTTTATGTGTTACTTCCGATTAAAAAAATATTTCGCGCTGTGCTCACTCTGACAATTTTATGCGCGCTACGCCCTTTTGTCTTTTGTAAAAACGTGATGAAAATAATTTAATTTACCCCTCGAGTATTGCCTAAGCAACACGAGGGCACAAAATCTCCTGTAACAACCCTACCACAGTGACTCGGTGATAGAGGAGAGAGTAAAAAGCAGGAACTCGTGGTCAGATAGTGATATATTGGACGCATGCGCGATATAGCGCGTGTTTGACGATCACCCCGCCATCTACGGTGTCAAAATAATCTGTGACCGTTACGACGGTGCAACGCAGGGCAGGGAGCGATGCCTAATAATGGAAAAAGCGCGGAAGATGGTTGAATATGTGTGTGGGGGGGGAGGCGCATGCGCGCTAGACTGTCATTACCGCGATTGCTTTTGCCTTGGCGCACGCGGGGCGCGCCTGCGTGTATGTGCACATGGACTATGCGGGTCGATGCCGTGGTTTTGTTGTCGTGTGTGATGTGGGATTTGTGTGCACGGAGGGTGCTCCGACAAAACAGAGACATAAAAAGATGCCGATGGGGGTCGGGATGGTGAAGGTGGTGATGGTGGTGGTGTGTAGTGGAGCACAGGGACTCTACAGGTTGTGTTTTAGGATGGGATCTCGTGCTGTGGACTGCGGAAATCGGTTGCATTGAGATGCGTCTGGCGTATTTAGATTAGATTTTTATTTGACATAATTTTAACATATTACATCAAATTCACCCTTCTTCAGGGGAAATGTTCCGCCACCCCCTAGCCTTACCGAGATAATGGCTGTGTGGGGTGACGTGCAAAAAAAATACAATTTGAAATTACACGAGCAACGATTAGGATTACATATTAAAGTCATAATAACAACAAGAGCCATGTACGATAATTTTTTCTATAATGTATCACTGTTTGTATAAGAGAAATTAGCACAATAAATTCAAGTGTGCAAAATAAATATTTTTTAAAAATATTATTGATGATTAAATCAAAAAATGGTGAGATTATATCGTGGTTCAATCGCAACTTCAGGTAGAATCGCAGGTCAGCACAATATAATCGATGATTGTTGAAACAGAACCGTCAGCATCAAGAAGCGAGTTTGCCTAGAAAAATATATTAAGAAAACAAGGGAAACAAAAAAAAAAACAAGTGATAATACAAAGTTAAGAAAATAGAATAAAATCACAAAATTTATCCAATCCAGATCAAGATCATCAGTTACTAAATGGCGCCAGTTTAATCCACTCTCCAAAGGAACCAAAAGGCTCAAGGTTACGATGATAATAAAAATAATAATAATGATGACAAGACTTTGAAACTATGATCCCAATCGAAGTGAAAATCAAAATCTATAGTGAGCAATACAAAATCGACCGCTCTCACAATATCGACCAACACCACACAGAATTTTTCCCGCAAACCGGCCATAATTATGGGTCCCTGTAATCCGATCTCAGGTTCTCAGCAAACAACACAATCCCCAACAAACCCTGACGACCACAGGGCCCCCACATATCCAGAAAACCATACCAACACGACTCCGGCCAGCGGTAACGCTAGCTGCAACGCCAAAATCATTCTCGTGGCAGTGGGAGCATTCATACCGTTCATTCATTCATCAATCATTTATTCCAACTAATCGAGCGCGAACTGACTTATTAGGCCACCCACCCGAATAGCTGTTTTATATCACAATCATAGGTCAAGGAAATGAGAAGAGCGCGAACTGGCTTATCAGACCACCCACTCTACCACTTCAAACATTCATGCCAACCCTCAACCAGAATAGACAACAAGACGTGCAGCCAGCAACACCGCCCCCCAATCAGAGTTGAGGACACTGGATTTAGGGGGGTATCACCTGAACAATTTCACTCGAACTAAAAAGACTCGGAAACTCTCTCCTGAGACACAACTTAAATAGTTTGAGGGAGGTGTCCGGAATAACAATTCCAAGGGAATTACAAAGCTCTGCCAGTCTATTCCTAATAACATTCTGGGATGCTGTCCTCTTAAAAACCCCGACAGTGTATCCGGGATTCACTACATCACCATTTAAAATCAGTTCCCCCCTGTATCGGAATCCAAACTCCAAAAGCCTCGCCTGATACATCTTATTCACAGAAGGCAGGTCTAATTTCCTTAATAAACCAGTCGTTCGGATAAACTGGTGCTGCAACCTGGTGGTGTTGGTCAATACCCTAACACATGAATTTTGCAAAACCTGAACCTTGCGAAGCATGAATTTGGGGGCCGAGCCCCAAATTGCTAAAAACAAATTTACCCTCGACAGGAAAAAGGCATTATACAACAACATTAGATTACGGGTGTCCAGACCTATCTTGGCCCTTCTAATTAGAGCAACAGCCCCCCCCAACACACGACACAGGGAATTAATGTATAATAATGGGGAAACGTTTGAAGCTATTATATAGCCAAGATACCTGACATTATTTACCTGAACCAGGGGAACACCACCAATTTTCAAACCCAGAACCACTTCAGTCCTACGGGCATATGCGAAACTCACCGCTTGTGATTTAGATACATTAAGCGTAAGGCCATTCCTAGTAAACCACGAGTAAATCAAAGTCAAATCCCCATCGATTAAATTTGCGCTCCTAGACCCACCTCTGACTCCACCAACCACACTAAGATAAGCCGTATCATCCGCAAATCCCGTCAAACATCCACCTCTTAAGTTAATTCTAAAGAGATCATTAACATATAAAATAAATAGAAGAGGACCCAGAACCGATCCCTGTGGGACACCAGTCAACACGGCATATTCAGAGCTATATGATTTACCAATTTTTATCCGAAATGTTCTACCCGTTAAATAACTCTGGATCAATTCAATACATTCACGTGAAAACCCATACTTTCCCAACTTCATGAGCAACCTCCCATGATGAACGCAATCGAAGGCCTTTGCAACATCCAAAAAGACACCGACAACTGTCTTAGATTTATCGAGTCCATCCCTGACCGCATCAAGAACATTTTTTATGGCATCCTTTATGCCTAAGTCACGTCTAAAACCATATTGATTATCCATAAGTATATTATTTAATATCAGGTGTCTATCGATTTGTCTTTTTAGCCAATGCTCAAACAGTTTATGCAGGCTATTAAGTTGAGATATCGGCCGATAGCTTCCATAATTATTTTTATTACCCCCCTTAAAAATTAAGACTACATGAGATTGTTTAAAAATATCCGGAATAATTCCCTTAGATATAAACAAACTAAACAAATACGCAATTGGCTTCATAAGCGTATCGATGCATTTTTTCAAAAATTTATTACTGAGTCCGTCAGGACCTGGACCCTTTGATGAATCACTTTTAATAACAAGTTCCCTAACATTCAAGAAATGTGGCTCAACAAACCTCAAATCATCAGTTAAACGAGAATTACTAACTCCCTGCTCAAAATAAAACAAGTCAACATTCGTCCTTCCCACAAGTTCAGGACCAACATTTTCAACGTATGAACCAAGCTCTTCCAATTGTAATGTGGCAAAATTAAGCGTATCAGAGCCTTCACCATTCAACAGTCTGTCCGGGTATATTCTCAAGATATCCGTGCTTTCTCCCTTGGAGAGCAATTTCAAAAGTTGCCATTTTACCCGTGGATTTTTAGTTCTGACTATTTGGTCAGTTATAAAAGAGGCTCTGCCCTTAATAATTAATCTATTTGTAGCATTTCTAATTTTCCTAGCATAGATGGCAAGCCTGACTCGGTCCGGAAATCGTCGATGTAAACGCATGAGCATATTTTTCCTGAATATTTCTCGTTTAATACTCTTAGTGACCCAGGACTTCTCCCTCAGTGATCCCACTTTTATGACAATCATTGCCTGTCGCTTGGCATTATCCAATCTTGAGTAAAAATCAGTCAAAGCAATAGTGGGATCCTGTTGTTCAAAAAAATCATCCCAATTTATCTCATTAGCCCGGGAAACAAACTTAGATTCGCTAATACCGAGTTGAACTGCTCCAGCCGAAACATCTATTGAATTATTCAATCTGCCATCAAAGCTCAATTTGGGCAAACGAATCCTGCAGAGAACTCCAAAATGATCAGTAATCTGGCATTCAACGATAGTAACCAAGGTATCAACCGATAACATAGAGGAAGCAACATGATCGATTATCGTCTTTGAGTTGCCATATATTCGTGTAGGAATATTTACGTATTGATACATGCCAGATTCCTCAATAATTCTACAATATTCCGATCGAAGTTGAGACTCTTGAGTATTCACTGATAAATCAATATTTATATCCCCTATTAATAACTGCTTATTTCCCCCCTTATCCAATATTTCAGTTAAATTATTCACAAATTCCGGAATATTAACCTTATTTGACATATTGAATGGTCTACGATACATGGCCAGGAGTCTAAAATTATCATTTAAAAGGGGTGAGTAAATAGAGCCTGCTACAATCTCGAAAGCATTAATATTGAGATGAATTGACACTTCATGATTAAAGGAAACCCCCCCACCCATATTTATAAATATGCTGACACCAGACCTGATTGACTGCGGATTAGGATAAGACACCTGCCGAAAGCCCGGAATACCATACGCAGATGTGTGATAGTCTAGCGCAGTTTCAACAAGTATAATAACATCCAACTTCTCCAGATTATTACCCAATTCAGCCAACAATTCGTCCAAATGCTTCCTCTGAGAACATATATTCATGTAGTATATATTAAGGCCCCTACCTTCATCTAATAACTCCGAGAAGCAACCATCAGTCAATCCCAACAAGCTCTCATTAGTAGTTGCTAGTGTACAAAAATTATCATCTTCTTGGTGCCGTAACACGTGGGAGAACTCTGTTAGAGCCTGTGGGAAGGCTACTCATTTGGTCTTTGACTCTGCCCGGATTTCTAGCTCTACTATTCACACCAATCAAATTCCAATCTGAGGAGCCAGAACTACCCGCTACCGCATCCGCCACAACTACTATTTCTTCCTCAGATATATTTGAAAGACTGTTCTTACCAAGTAAACCCTCGTCGGGAAAATCTACCCGCTGTGACATCAAATGGTTCAGGTTCTCGAGCTTAGTCAGGATGAATTTCTTAGGCGGTTTAAGGGTGGGCTCCGCACATAAATCATCAATGTCTTCCTCAAAAGAAATTGGGTAGAAAAGCGAATTTGGCCTATATTTTGCAAGAACTTGTCCACTCTGTGCTCTCACGGACTCAAAAGCATGTGGGCCTTTCAACAGTCTGGCCTTAGCCATTCCCAATAATCTAGCATTGATCGGGGTCAAATGGTCATTTATATATATCTGCGTGTTTTCCGGGAATCTAGCATCAATCTTCTTTGGATCCAGGCCCTGCAATAATCTCTTAGCTCTGATAACTTTCAATCTGGCATCTTGACTTAAGAATTTAATAACTATCTTAGAAGTTCCATCTCGTCTAGGTTGAAGTCGATGCAATGCTACTATCTGAGATGAGTCAACAATTACCTTCATGTGATGGCACAGGGAATCAAATATCTCCGAAAGACTCTCATCAACGTAGAAAGGAACACCATCTATCAACAAGTTCTGGTTATAACCATACTGTATTAATTTGTGAGTGTTTTGTATTACGTACTTTGAAGTAGCACTACTCTGTGAATGAAGTGGCACTGTTTTTATTTCTTCCTCTAATCTGTCCAACCTGGTAACGTTATCTCCCAAATATTCCTCATACTTCCCCATATTATCCTCTATCATTTCAATTCTATCTATTGCTGATCTAAAATCAGCCTCAGTTACAGTTAGACCATCTATCGCATCTAACGCCTTTTGGATGTCAGAACCCATCTGAGTTACAATCACATCCGTGTTGGACTGGGCATGAGAGACCGCAGCGATCATGGCATTTGTTTGCTCAAACTGTTTCAAGAATTTGGCCGACTGGAGATCCAAAAGTTGTGCCATAGACATTTTTTTCCCCTTCCCCAGAGCAACCGTCCTCTCATCATTCTCTGAGCTAGAAGCAGATTCACAAGCCATATCCCCATCTTCTCCCTCTTCATTATTTGATTTTCGTATCTTGGGGGGATCATCCCTACGCAGTCTATTTGATGGCACCATAGGGCTGGAGCCATCAGGATTCAGATTCCTGGGGTCCGCATTCACAATGCTAGCAGCTATCGTGTCATCCCTAACCTGATCGACAGTCTTACTATCCTTTTGCCTACCCAGCGGTCTCCTAACATCTGACATTTTCCCACACTCAACTATCGGAGGGAAAGATAATGTTCCGGGTGTCTTGATTCCGTGTGCAAAAGAGAGCACAATACAAAACACAGCGATACAGACCTCACCAATCAAAATCAGTTGCCGCTTTGAAAACACCAGTATACCGAAGCCACGACCAGAGACTCGCAGATAACCCTCGATGCCAGGAACTTCCGAGATTTCAAAAATGAGTCTCGCAATTGATCTTAGTTCCTGTGGTGTTAGAAAACTAAAACAGTCATGAAAAAAAGATGGCCGAGCACGACACACACAATCTGATCGATGATTATTATCAACACGACCGGCCACCAACAGACCTCCCAAAAACAGTTCCAACCGAGCATTTGTTCCAATCAATGCCCCCAATTTACCCGCATCTTCAGTCTCATACTCAAATCTCACAACGGCAAACCAGGCGACTACTGAAATAATCAAAATACCTACAAATAGACCTATTCCTTCAACCTCATTGCTGCCTACTCCGCTTTTTCCTGCCGTATTCCGCCATCTTCTTTGCCTATCACTATCCACCAAAATTGGATGCGCAGAAGTTTTAGATGGGCAATACATCGGACTGTATCGATATAGGCCGTACCTATCTGAGCTCATCTCCGAACCCTTTTCAACAAAACTGTTACAAAATGTAATAGAGAAAAGGTTACGACCACCTAAACCCAACCTCAAATTATCAGAATTCACAAAAAACGACGAAAACCTTTTCTCTATAATACCCAGAATGATATTACCGTAAATCCCTCCCTGATCACGATTCAAACTACTAACTATCGATTTAAATATCAATTGATCAGACCACTCTGGGGCAACTATCGCTAACCCATTTATGCGTAGTTCCCTGGAACAATTACCAGTGTTTGCACCAACAAACTCGAAACCTAATCTCACCAACAATTTCAACACACAGACCAAATTCGCCTCAATTACTGCATACCTACATTCGACCCACAAGCCCACAATTCCAGTAAAATCGGCTACAGTGCAATTCGCGTAATCACGCTGGTGCAGCACACAAGACTGATCTGAGCCCCCATTTGAAAGAACAAAACAAAAGTCAAAAGTAACTAGAAACAGGGATAGTTTACAATATAATAAGAAGGAATGGATCCCCCCCAAGTATCGTTGATTTACACCAAATATAAGCAATTTGACTCTTACTATTTTCTGTGTTACTGGGGGCCCTAGTTCCGCTAAGCTAAACCGCACCTGAAGACATCGAAAATTCGCGAATTTCTGAGCTAAAGCTCTCTGATAAACTACATAATTCTGTAATGAACCAGCTAATAACTCTATATCATTAATAAAACTACAAGAGTTAGTAAAGAAACAAAAAATGCTCAAAAACTTAACGTTTGATGTGTGAAGAGCGAACTCAACACACGTCCGTCTCCCATCGCTGCTCGCAGAGTGTATGAAGCACTATCCCTTCCCCACAGGCGCTCCTCTCGTAGTGTGTGTACCCACAAAAAAACAGGCAAGGTGTGCACATAGCAGCCATATCTAGCTACATCTGTACACACTGCACGCGCTGCCTGTACAGAGAGCAAAATGGTGCTCGTACACTTAGTTACCAGCATTCCAGGAACACAGCAGGGACATGTGCAGCAAAAACCGACATAAGCATGTGGCCTCGGTTTTTGAACAAAATGGCGCCAAATTTAGAACAGCATGGCGCCTCTGCATATTTTGCATTCCATTTTTTCAATTTCCCCTTACCTGGTTCCCGTTATATTTAATGTGTCCTGTTAAAATTAAATAAAAACTATAAATCAGAATTACTTCAGACAGCTTTTGGCCACACCAAATTTATTCACCCATTTTCCAAAAATGTAACTTGAAGAAGGGAGACTCACATAAATGTTTTCTATTGTATTGTGTTTATTTGAGTAATAGGCTACAGCAAAGACATATAGCAAACCTGTAATAAAATATTTTTACAAAACTCCCTTACCAAAATGGACTTTGCAAAATCCTTGACATGAAACCCCCTGAAGATAGATTGTGTCCTGGAATTTCGAGAGTCTGGGAAAAGACTAGGCAATGTGTTCATTAGGGATTTTTCCCCCTCGCTTTCCAAGGATTCCAAGAATGACAATACGCTTTTCCAAGAACTCCAAGAACGATGACGCCTTCGTTAAATTCCATACCCGAGTATAAAAGCCTCTGTTCAAGACATACTCTGGGCTTATTATTTTGAAAACAGAACACACAAGAAAGAACACCACATCTGGTTGGTCTCTGCATCGAGAGATTGGGCATTGTGTTATGTATGTCAGGATTTCCAATATGTAAGCCATGTCAACGTCGAAGTCAATTATTTTTTATCTACGGCAGCGTAATGAAGTGATGTGGCAATATGACACTGCTCGGTGACAGTAGTACCTGTCCACAGATGCAGCAGATAAATTAGTTTTGAGCTTCAGAAGAACAAAATCGGCATCGGCATTGGCAGAATCGATAGTGCTTGTCTTCAGTGACATAAAAAGTGATGAGCCCACTATACCGCGTAAACGACCATGCCGCGCCAACATCCATGTAAGCTGAAACATTATGCTGTCAACTCTACGACGAAAGAAGATAAATTTCCCACAAAGATACCCCTCCCATGCTTCGTCAACTCGTCATTATAATTCCCTGCAGACTTTCATTCCCATACATATGACAAGCACAGCATTGGTTGGTCCCTGGAAAAGGGATTGGGCAGAGTGATAGGTGCGTCTGCAATTTCGTGCCAGAAGTCATTGTGACGAGTTCTCAATTCACAAAAAACCATTAACTGACACTTACATCATTAGTTCGACAACATTATTTGCGGACACCACCATCGTAAATTTTGTTACATGCATCACCACCACCACCGTGCACCACCACCACCGCCACCTCAGTCTCCTTCACCATACAACACCACCACCTCGGTCTCCTACACCGTACAACACCACCACCACCACCATGGTCTCCAACATTGTGTTCTTATCACACACACACACACCATTTAACAAGGTAAAAAAGAACATGACATTTACTCATTTTCCACCCCTTTAGACCAACCTTCAAAAATCATTACAAGAAAACATCACAATAATTTTTAAACACAGGTCAGAATATAGGCCATTGCTTCATCTACAGCTCAGCTCCATGTATATGTACTTTTATTATTAGTAAATTGCACCACGAGTTTGACTATAACTTATATTGTTATTATTACACCAACCTTGTAGAGAACTTTGAGTCAACGTAAGTTAAAGTCCCGCCCAAAGAAGGAACCAGTTCCGTTCATTGTTCGTAAATTTGCAAACTGTGGGTCATGCTGCTGGCACACACAACATTTCTAGACCAGGTAGCCAACATTCTCTTTACTTCTGTCATAGAAAATACAATTAAGAGAGTATCATATATTATTGAAATATATTCACCAGTTTGCAGTAACTCAAACTTGTAAATTTATTACAGTAATATTATTTGAATAATTTTTTTTTCTGCTTTCTTCAACTGATTTTTAACCCTTTAGGCGGCCAATTGATTTTTCAATAGACGCACCCCATAGGCCAATTGATTTTCAGTTTATGCTATTTTTTTTCAAAAAACCAAATCTCAGCTTCTGGATGTCATAGGCACTTATCAGTTGGCATTTTGGAAAGAGAAAAGA
>JAUJYS010003923.1:0-12524 GCA_033995665.1 Melogona broelemanni | reverse complement strand
GATCCTGCAGTCTGGCTATTCCAGCTGCATCCCTCTTCCTTTCCCTTCCCTGCCCCTCGCATATCTCCATAGAGACACGAGGGTGCAGTATTCCTGTAGTGCACTAGGCGCTCCGGTGAATTAAAAAAAAAAAAAAAAAAAAGATTTAGAGCAAGCGCCCTTTAACTATCATTACGTCCGCACGCGACCCAGAGAAAACACTGGAACGGTTCAATCTCTGAAAAAGCTAAAGCGGCGAGAATACTTTTTCTTTTGGGCTCCAATCTGCGAGGGATAAGGAAGCATCGCACTAGGGATCGAAAGGCGATCGAATGATATATGAGTCATTATTTCGGCTCCTCCATCTTCTTCTTTGGCTCGGATCGCATTTCGACCGAAGCGACATCTATCATCGCCAACCGGAATGTTGATATTTGCAGCTTCGGCATTACTCTACGGGGGAGGGGTTGATTTGAGATGAACAGACGTCGGTGTAGTAAACAACTATTTTTTCTCCTTTTTTTTGTGGGTATTTATCTGATAGTAAATAAATTAGCATCGTGGTTTACATAGCACACATTCGCATAACGCGGGTTAGTTAGTTGCACGTGACCACGCCGCCAACACGGACAGGAACCGTATGATGTACATTTTGTATTTGAACGTTATTTGATTTCTCCCGAACCAGAAATCGAACTCAAAATCAGTCAAAAATTCGGTTGCATGTATATTAAAAAAGGTGAGACCAATAAATAGGGTGAAATCGGAAATGGCAACAACTCGATTATCACCGACGCTTTGTGAATAATAATAATAATAAAGATTTTCTAATACCAAGGCATCTTCCTATCTGTGCATGTGTACAACAATGCTAATAAATATTCCAATTGCACTTTCTAAACTCTTAGGTTAAATAATAACTGTGATTTTATGAAACTACCTCTATATGTTTATGTTTGTTTGTTGTTCTCCATAATGGACAAACGTGTATGATTTCGGAGAAAAACTAATCTCTTCTAGTGCGATAGCCGATATTTCACATAAGATCTGAACTCAGCTTGCCGCGGAAAAATTAAAGCTTAGATTAATTAAATGCTATCGTATATGCAGTGTGAACGACGACGCTCCGCCATCCCCCCCTCTCTCCCACCACCTTTCCCGCGCCCACAAGAAAGAAAATTGGATTAGTATTTGACAAAATGAACGAATTATTATAAATATAACTATTGCCACAGTTGAATGTACATGTTTCACGGATTCACCTAATTATTCGCTGCATAGCAAATATTGCCGTATTAAAATTGCATTAAAAATGCCTGCTATGATTTTATACATAATTCACAAGTCAGCGTGATTCTACTTTTGAAGTGAGTTTATATACCACAGCTTTTTTTATAAATTAATAACAGGTTGAAATACAAGGTAGTTTCACTTTCTAAAAGTTCCTCATAATTCGCATGCGCATTCTGGACATGCTCTAATTTAGTAGAAAGGTTTTGCCAAATTTAATTAAGATGTTAAAGTTGATGTGGCGTACGAATATTTGTGAGATTTGTCTCACAAGCGCTTTCACGCAATGCAAGTAAATATGGATGCAGGTCTTAGTAAGTGAAATAGTATTTTTGGCAGGAAGACTTAAACTTTTAATGTTAACTGTTAAAAGCGAATAAGGATTTTTACTTGCTAAAAATGCATTTTTGAAAGAAACTAACAAGTATGCACACGTACCATATAAATGCAACTTTTAACTAAGGAAACATATAACTAAGCATAAACGTATAGCTGTTTCTTCTGAGACTTTACGGTTTCATGCTTTGCTTGGACATGTTTGGCCGTTCTGTAAACGCATACTAATTAAGCGTGTGTAGGCACACTGCATTATTAGCATTCCTTTTACATTAAGAGCCAAATGACGCCTTAATTGCACTCTGCGTACTTTCAGACCTCTAATGGCATAGCTGTCTATTTTATGTCGGTCAAACAATGTACGAGTAGCGCGAAAGTCCATATATAAAACATTGAGGCACAATAAAATTAACGTTGCATATTTAAATGTTATATGGATGTTTTTTATAATCTTTAGGTACACGATGTACTTGTACATGAATATACGAAAACATATATTTGTCAATATTTGTTCATATATTTGTGTCTTGCGCATTGGTAGATATTATAGATCGGTAATTCTCAAATATTTATAATATCTAATTTATTATTCGTAAAGTGAACCAATTGTTCCAGACAGACAAACATTTTTTTTAATTTTTAAATTGTCCACTCCGTATATTTTAGTAAGATTTCTATATACACATAAACATAAATTTATCCCCACGTAATGTTAATATACCAGGTCGTAGTATATCAGCATCAGGCAAATATAGCAGCAATATACTCGTAGCTGTTTATTTTAGCAATATACTTGTTTTGACCGTAACAATGTGTGTCTAGCTTTAAAAAAAAATACCGATGCACGGTCACTTGCATGTAACATTAAGTAAAGCTGGCATATTGGATCTTCTCTACGATGGGTTGTATACTTGCAAGTCCATGTCGTTCAACTACCCCTATGTACCACTACATTTGCATAGTACTTTTTCAGTTTTGGCGAAAGCCGGCAAAATATAATACATCAACAGCCCTGACCTAAAGATGTTGCTCTCCCCTCCACGATGTCCCGGACAGTTTATTGCTTGGCCAAACATTCCGAGCGAGTATCATGCATAATAGCCAACACAATATCGCGAGTAGGACATCGATCCTCTTGTATTTAAATTCCTCGAAAGACGTCAAAGACCCGGCTAGTATAGTCCGTGGCCTTAAGGGCCGACCATACGTCGCTAAAAGATTTCAATAGTTCGTACTCAAAAAACGCAAACTTCCTATATGAAATGCGCAAGTGCAATGTAGTAAAATTTAAAACAGGCTCACACGCGAAACATTACAAACGCTATAGTAGTCCTATGTCATCAATGAAGTATTTTAGGAATATCACTATGTTGTTCATTTCTTTGATCACGAATATTGTTAAAGTCTTCCAAAAAATAATAATTAAGTTTAATGCACATTGCGGGAAACAAATATATATTGGCCATTCTTTTTTTTTTAAATATTGACCTCTACGAGAATATCAGTCGCATGGAGCAGTGAGGTGATTGCAACTATTGACTTATGTTCTGGTGATGCCGTTCTTGGAACGAAACAATATTCCAGAATAATTTATTACAATGCCTCGACATCTTTTGAACAAACACTTGAAAGTACTGTAGGCGGTACAATATAACTTTATCTGACTGAAAGGAATAATAGCGTGCTGGCAATATTGGATGATGTTGCATTTTACCGAAAGATATAACTTAATAACAATGGAAGCTACTTTTGGCCATGTGTGGTTTAAAAACGACTCGTTAAAAACGGTTGGGAAACATCTAGGAGTATATCTTATTAACTAACGAGTTAACCTACATTTCTAGTTTGTTACACATTACAGTTTGTCTAAATAAATATATTCAGTAGAAAAATAATAACAATAACATGTTACACTTACAAAACACACAGTGTACAGTATTTTACTAGCATATTGGTTAATCATATATTGTTAGCAAATTTATAGCAGATTCGATATGTTTTATTTACATTCTCAGATTTGGACATTAAAATTCTTGAGGTTGGCCACTTTGTAGTTTATTGTAATTTTTTTTCTTAATCAAATATCATATTTGTGATTTTTTCTCTTGTGAGACAATTTAAATGTGAAATTTATTTTCTGCACAATATTTGTTTCTTTTATAATTTTCTGTGTACTATATTAAATTATACTTTAAAACTAAAATCGTTGCTGCATTGACGTGCACTATATCATGCAAGTTGTATATTGAGCTTAGAAACTTTAGAAATGCTCGTAACTGCAAGAGTGAGCCTACCCACTATACAATGGGCTAGAATGCTCTTGTCTAAAATATAAGTGCTCTCTAGTTCAGAAAAACAATTTCTACGGCCATCTGAAAATAACTAAAGTTGTGATTTGAAATTATTCTACTGCAACGTCCTTTTACTCCCAGAAGGTCCTACGTCTCATATTCTCAGAAATGCCATTTTTTGACCGTCGTCGTTACCCAACCTTCTTCTGTTCTGAACGTCCTTTATTTTCTCTTACAGGTCTACCCTACGTTCGCCTACTGCCTAACATCACCGTGGTGGCCGGCCAGTCGCTCAGCGTACGATGTCGTGCCACTGGATTCCCCATTGAAAACATTTTATGGGAACGAGGTTGGTTAGTAGGCCTCTCGAAATTTTCAATTTCTATGCACCGTTTACATATTACAACGAGCCTAGAGGTTATTGAAATCTCATTTTCGAGGAGAGTCGAGGCCTCCCTTCGAGGAGTCAAACACAAACCACTCTAAATTCGCTGGGAGGCGACCACATATTCTTTACTAGCAGTGCGCCATTCGCTTTTCCTCACATTCTATGTCGCCCCTCCTCCCTTCTAAAACCAGATGGGCATTGCTATACGTACGTATATCCGTACGTTGTGAATATCTCACCGCATTTTCACGACATGAAATATAATTTTTATGTGGTCTTTTCACGTTATGTTTGACAAGAAATCTAAACGCACGCGCGCGGGGGCGACCTCCATAGAGTTATGCGTAGTCGACCGACTTTAATGACCTTTGTGTACTTTTTCGAGATATTTTTTTTTTGCATTTAGATGAGTGAGTTGGGGGGGAGAGACGACAGACTATGCATTGCAAAAATTGCATCCGGTGTGTGTAGGGTCTCCTGTCCCCGTAGCGTCGCGCAAAATATTGATTTTAGATTTCGGGAGCTGCGATCATTCATCAATAGATCATATGTCGCGGCATATTTCGAGAATACGTCTTCTATTGTGTCCAGAAGACAACGTGAATCTTCTGTATACGTTCCCGTAAGACGCGTACATACTACAACGTATTCGGCACATAGAAATTCAAAAGAAAACCGAAATGGAATAAACCGAAAAGAAGAATAGGTAATGTCATGTATAACGATATATTACGTATACTCTAATACAGATACTGTACAACCACGTAAATATATTTTTAAAAAAATGTAAATATCTTCATGAAGTTTATAAGAATAACCATTTTTGAAATTTGCTTCAGTTTTTGTAAATACGCCCATTTCTCTTACTTCTTCCGACTCACATATTAAATTATGAAATCATTGAAGAATTTTCACAACCATGACATAGAAATTATTTATTCATTCATGTTCTCCAGATTATGGTTATACTCGCAATAATAAAAAAATGGAAATAAAAAAATGGTACTGCTTTTCGAAAGCATATTTTGTAAATACCCAAAACGGATTGGAGTAAAAAAAAACTATATTCCTTCGCGTTTTATAGACAACCGACAAAATTCTTGTAGTCCGTTTCCCTTTAAGTTTGTTTTCAAACGAATATCCAATAAACATTTTCGAACGGGCTGGCTAATACCAAAAGACAAGACGCCGTCGCCATTTGCAGGCGAATAGCATCTTGAGAGTGTGTAGACTGTCTGGAACGGGCCTGCCTCTCCGACACAAAAGCTAATATAGCATTGAGGGTCATTCTTTCCCTACCTACGACGACAGCGAATAGCAGAATGAACCGCAGTTACGTAGACCATCAAAAAAATTGAGAGACCCGTTTCGTTAGAAAAAAAAGTGTCCCGCAAATCACTTTTCGAAATTGCGTCTAGACTTTTAATTTGCTGAATCAGTTTGTTCAATCAATTTATTGAATCAAGTTGATAAGTCAATTTATAGAACGGCTGAAGTGACACGAAAAGCAAAAAATGGATATTAGGAAAAAAAAAAATGAATGTAAAGGTTCGTTATTTGAAGTTTCTGTGTGCAAATTGTTAGGTAATTGGTATTGTGTAAATACAAATTGTTTGGTTAAATTGTTTTATTTTCTTTTTAAGCAAGTATATTAATACTTATAAGAGTATTTATATATACCTGGTAACTCGTATATATTTGCATATACGTACATTGCTTTATTTTGGTTGTGCGAATATTTGTTGTTTAATAAATGGAGAACAATTATAAAGATCTATGCAGCGTGCGCTATGTTTACTTTACGCGCACTTTGCTTAAATTTAAATCCCGCATTTGCTTAAAAATAAAATTGACGAAAAAATCATACAAATAAATTCTCATTGTATGAGCTATCGAAGGTACAAGTTATCCAATTGTTTTACTAAACTGCTACCGGTACTTCATCGTACCAAGCTTGATCACATTGTTTTGTATTGTTGCACCGAATTCGACCGTTGAAATAGAAATGTTTCATTTCATATTTCAGTTATACAGTTGTAGTAATATTTAACCTTTATAAAAACATATTTGCATGAGCTAACCAAAAAACATAAAAGCGCACAAAATGCTTGAAGCGGAGAAAAAAATATCCCTGTTTGTCAGAGCACTGCAACTTTAATCCGATTTTTGACAAAAAAAAAATTGGCAAGAATTGGCAAGTGTTCCAAAGACAGTACGGAGAAAATCATCTCGCTATCCATTGCCATTTATTCTATGTTTTTATTGCCATTTTTCCCCCTCCCTTCCAACCCACCTCAAGATGAGAAACAACTTCCAGCTAACCTCCGGCAAAAAGTCTATTCCAATGGGACCTTGGAAATCCACAGAGTTGAACGCCCTGCCGACGAAGGTCGATACACGTGCATCGCCAGCAACACGCAGGGGCAGACGGCGAGGCGAAACCTGTGGGTCACCATTATGGGTAATACTCCACTTATCTTTATTCTTCATCTATATACGGTATTGTGTATTGTGTACTCAATTGGTAGGGAGGGTTGTTGGTGGGGCAGGGGATTGGAGGAGGGGCGTCCAATAATTTATATATATTGCGAAACCGCCGACCAAAAACGTTAGACTTTATTTTCTTTATAAAAACTAACGCGTCCACAGTATAAATCAAGGATTTTTGTTGGAAACCATCTCTTCACGTGCGACAAACAATTCCACTGGTTCTAAGCCAGGTGCCATAAATTTGGCGTCTTTCCTTGTCGGATTTAAACCCATTTTTATAATGGTATTTTTTATATTCGCCGTTCAGGAAATAAATATATTTGATGATCCAGGGAAAAAAGGCTTTTTGAACAGGCTCGTAATGAACTAAAAAATGCACAGTATATTTTATATACGGAATATTTTTTAAAGAATTGTTGCGAGCAAAAATTAATCTTCCATTTACATACCCTTCAATAACATTGTTTAAACTGTGCATGGTAGTAAATTTTAATCAATAAAATTATATAATATTTTTACAACGAAATTATTACAAGCGATAATTTAGATGTAAAATGCATTTGCCAATACATATACTTGAATAATTTAAATGTAATTTCATTGATTTTGTTGACGATAAAATACAACAGTCCGTAATTATCATTATTTTTATTTTTTTTTAATTTGCGCCACGAAAAACCTATATTTCACGGCCTGCGATCCATCTAATATGAACCAAAGTTCATGGTTTGTTTCAACTACCGCTCCAGGTGGTCAAAAAATAACTTTTCAGGTAGAAAAGTAATATAAATAGAGAAGCCCAAGTTTATCGATATTAGCAAAAATATTAATAACAGGGCAGCTTTAAGTACACAGACTTTCAAGCATATCATCAAGAGACCACCACTACACAAGTGTGCACTTGAAGAACGATATCTCTGTTAATGTACACTTTCTCCGTATTACTACTATCTAGTACTTTAGTACTATCAAGTCACTTATAGCAACATCGGGCGGCTCGCTAAAGTTTAGAAGGCTCTCTAGAGTTAAATGATGTCTGGACGTGTAAAAATTGGAAAACTTTCAGATTAAGATGTCTATTTAGAGCGCAAACTGCACATGTATCGAACTTGAAATACTCCGTGTTCGCTTCTTTGGATAACCGATTGGTGGTCCGATTGTTCTGGGTTCAACTCCCGTAGTGGGCTCACGTTTAGTTCGCCCCAAGATACCGGGAAAGTGTGTCCCAGGCCATTGGCACATTAGCATGACGATGGCAACATTGTAAGAGAGTAAATAAATTAGGACAAATTGATGTTTTAATCGTATCCCAATAACATGTAATATTTACACGAAAGTACCCCAGGAGAAGCTTTTTGCGGGTTGATAGTTGATAGACTGTAAGACTATATAGTCAACCAACTCAGATATTTTTTTTAAATGTGGCTCATTTAAAATTGATCGTTGGCCTCAGGAGGCAACACGTATTGAACTTCTGGAAGCGGTGTTGTACGTATACCGTCTTTGGAGGTATGCAAATTTTCCAATATAAAGATGTATTGGACTTGAACAGCTGTGCCCCGCGTCCTGTGGGTTTTTCTCGGGCGAACGAATATGCGCGAGTTCCTATTTTTCACCTTTCACACGCCTCCCTCCTCTACCCTTCCCCAACTTTTCCATTTTATGCTCAAAAATCCTTACGAATATACGCGTGGCGGTGGCGCCCGTAGTCAGCTGAGCGCGAAAAACGATAACGCAGCGACGGCGTGCCCGGCGCGGAATAAATTTCCGCGAAAATTGTATTAATATTGCGTTTCTGGTCACCGAAGTTGCGTCCGCTCCCATCAATCGGCTGTTGGTCGGCGTACACGCCGGCAATCGACGGGACCACTTGCCACTTTGAACCGCCCTGGTCAAGCCACCTAATAGCACACCCCGTCCCTTATCGGTCGACGATTGCGTCACCGACGTGATACGTCGGCTTAGTTTCGCGCTGGCGATGATAAATTAGCTTGCGAGGCCGAGAGAGGCTTCCGCTCGGATGAATGACAGTAGGGTAAACAGACAATGGCGTTACCTGATACTTGAGCAGGTCATCACTGACGATACGTACGTGTCGTTTTAGCTTACGCCACCCTATCCTCTTGAACTCGTAGTCAACTTTTTTCGCGTGTCTAATCATTTAAAAGTTGATTTTCAAAATTGATAAAAGTACATTTATCATAATTAACCTCACACCGTTAAAAACATTGTCCACTTTTACGTTTTATTTCTGCATTAACTTGAATGATTTCGGAGAAACACATTTAATTTTCTCCTAGCGCGATATCCAATAAGAATATAATTAAATCTCATAATGCTACAACCTGAAAAACTAGTGAATTGTAGGCCTACCATTTATTTTTCTCCGACAATGATTCACACGTCTCCGGCTCTTCCTCTCCCATGCTCTCCCCTGCATTTCTGTCACGTTTATTTTTAAATTTTGAAATAAATGGCAAAAAATATTTATACCTTTGATAATTATTTTTAGCAATTTATTTAAAAATTTAAAAATAAACGTAACAGAAATGTAGGGGGGGGGCATGGGAGAGGGGGAGCTGGAGACGTGTGAATCATTGTCTGAGAAAATTAAATGTTAGGCCTACAATTCACTATTTTTCAGGTTGTAGCATTTAAATTATGAGTTTTAATTATATGCATTAACTTGAAAAGGAAAAAGGGAAAAATATGAGCGGGACAGCCTAATTGGCGGTAAATAGGAAGGCATATGTGCTATACACGCTGCCAACTCCGGGCGGAGCTTTTCGTAACGCTTGTTAGAAGCGAATACTCGTACAGGGTGCCACTAAATTACTTTCAACGCAGGTTTTTAGCGATGGTCAAACGCTATTCAACGAGAAGTAATCGACGCCGAGCGATTAGCAGTCTTATTGCCTTTGCATGCAGCCTGGCTGCTATTCCCCTGCTAGCTGCTATTCCCCTTCCCTTCCCCTCATACGAGGATGCAGTAATCCTGTAGTGATAAGCACTACGGTGATTTAAAAAAAATATATTTGCACAAATTAGCTCATTGTCTATCCTTGCCTGGTCACATATGCCTAGTTGTAATGCAGAGTGTACAATTTCTCCTAGTAAGCATTATTCAAATATGAATCATAATTAATTTCAAATATGGTCAGCCAAATATTAGACCCAACTTTCTAAGCCGATAGAAGTTCTGTACACACATGTCACTTATTACAAAGGCTGCGATCAATAAATGATGCGGTAATTTTTACCTACGCCCTGGGCTTCTGCCCCGAATTGAATTTACGTAAAATATCCACTGACCGCCTCGCCGCTCGTGGTGTTCCGGATCGCCGCGCATCTATCCAGCAAAGTGGGAGGGGTAAAAAGAGGGTGAGTGTAGACTCAAACGAAGTTCCACCCCCTTCTTCCCTACCCTCACCGAACCAGGGGTGTATCGAGAACAGGGAAATGAAATGGTATGGGAAGGGGGTTTGGGTGTGGAGGGGGTGGATCAGGAGGGAGTACGAAAAGATTTAGTAAACACTTCTCGTCACGCCGCTCGAGATCAAGTGGACTCCCGCCGGGTTTCACGGCGTTCTGGTCCGGCGAGAACGACCAATCTGGCCGCGGAGTTTATACGGCGGCCTCTCCGGTTCTCGGTCGGCGCAATCGCGGCCACGCGGGGCAGTCCCATTTGTTTCTCCACTCCTAATGTGTGGTCATTTCCGTAATGTCTAATCAGCAGTTGGCCAACCTCGACTAATAAATTGCGCTCCGGCCTCAAACTAGATGGACGTGTGGTCATGCATACACGGTCAGGCGTAAAAGAGAATACCCCCTCCCCCATCTCCTCCATCCCCTACCGCCCCTACCCCCTCTCTTCTCCTCCCCATACCACTGACGCAACCCAATCAGAGGATTTGATGTGTCGGCTGGAATTCGATACATTCGTGATAGCTCTCGGGACCGGGCAATTAAATTGATGACTGACAACTTCGTGGGAACGCCATTCGATGATTCGGTAATAGGTTTTGGTAACCAAATTCTGGTAATGGTCGAATTGACCAATTATTTTATATAGTCATTGTTTTTTCTTCTTTAGTTAATACTGAAATAGGCAGTTGATCGATCTGGTTTAAGGTTTAGTGTTCGCTACATACACCAAAACGAGTGTCGATTTTCGTTATCCTTCGGTCAAAACTAGATGACGGCTGGAAAGTGCCCCTGGCGGAGGCAATAACAAAACGGTGTATGTAATGATTTCGAACCTAACGATAACCACGCTATATCTATTAACTATGAAAAGGTTGCAAATTGTGGTTACTTCAAGCGAGCATTTAATTATACTTTGGGTCTTGCAAGAAGTGAATATAAAGTGAAATTAAACACGAGAACAGATCACCTTTGACTTAATACCAAAATTAATTCACGAAAATAAATTGTGGCAAGTAGAGTAGAGTACACTGTACTCTTCTCTACTTGCCACAATTGTACCGAGTACAGTAGTTTTGATAAGTATGGTGTATGTTTTGTGTGAGTTGTGTAAGTGCCCCATTGAAAATGTTCAGCTTGGGCAAAGTAGTATTGATCGAAACTGTCACAACTATTTACATTAAGACGAAATACGAATAAAATATCTCTAAGCACAACCTTGCTAAATAAAATCTGTGACTTTTAAAGTGCACATTCTGTTTACCCATTTAGGTGCAATATCATAGAATGTTTTATAGCGGTGCGCACGCTATAAATAAATCAAAACAAATGCATATATCATGCTGTGTTGGCAAGTCACGCAAACATTAAAACATTATAAATTAAGTACGCCGTATAATTTGCTTTTAATGTCGATGACGAGAGAGCATAAGCCGAAACACACGAAAAAAAGGTGTTTCCCAAAAAGGCTTTGCACGAGATGCGCAATGCCAAATTAGAAAAAAAATTGTATGCGTAACAATCATCAAGGAGCCTTATTCAGACTTTGTTGTTACATATGTAAATGTACACTCTTATTTAGAGTTTCGTGGAACTAACGATTTAAACAAAAATTTCGTTTATTTTAAGCGATTTCAATCGAACGAAAAGGTTAAAGACAGAGTGGTGCGATTTCAATCGAACGAATAGGTTAAAGACAGAGTGCTGCGATTTCAATCGAACGAATAGGTTAGACAGAGTGGTACGATTTCAATCGAACGAATAGGTTAGACAGAGTGGTGCTATTTCAATCGAACGAATAGGTTAACGACAGAGTGGTGTATGTCACCTATTTAATTTTTTTTAATTAATTGCTAAAATATAATAACTTATGTCAAACTAAAGACATAAGATGTGTTTCAAATTTCTAAAACGCATTAGTGTCTATGAAATAATTCTAATAAAACCACTCGTTTCTCAATTCGAGAAAAAAATCATTGAATTAAATCTATCTGCCTTTAACCGCCTCATTTCAAGCGCAACTACTATTTGTTATACTAGCCTATCCTAATCTATATCTAAACACTAGTAAATGTGCCCGGCTTCGCCCGGGTTAAGGAGAGACGTGAAAGTGGTTCCCCAATTTTTTTGGGGGGAAAACGTGTGTTTTCCACGAACCACCGATCTGGGTCTTTTTTTAATTTGTGAAGCGCTGAATACTGAAGTTTCCTCCCCCAGGCTGATGGTGCCTTTCAGGTAAGCATTCAAATGTTGTGGGTTCAAACCCCGGTTTGGGTGAAAGTTAATCAAGCATTGTCCCGGATTCACACAGTAGGAAAAAAAGCTAT
>JAUJYS010003922.1:0-12525 GCA_033995665.1 Melogona broelemanni | reverse complement strand
GAGATATGTGAGGGAAAGGGATTGGCAGCTGGAATAGCCAGGTTGCAAGATCCACCCCTAAGCTCTGGACTCCCTAAAGGAAGCTCGTCCGTGGAATTCGTGGAAAATTCCGAGAATTGAACCCGGAACTGTTGCTTTTCAAACCCAGTACACGGTACTAGGTGCATTATTCATCCCAGTATTATGTAGACATGAGCATACAAATTACTCTTCATATCTGTCTATCGATAGAAGCACGCAGCAGTGGGTCTTGGCCTGCGTCACCTCAAGTAAATCGATACTCTCCCAATCGACACACATTCTTGCCACACAAACTGAGGTCCTCATGGTCCACATCCCCGGGAAATCAGAGAAATGGTATCGAATTTCCAATTTGGCTAAAAAGGGAACACGCCCTGCATGCTTGCACACACCAGCTCGCCCGTCGCGTGACGCCGACAGATAAAGACAAATATGAAATTAAAATGATGTTATCTACTCTGTGCCACCCTATGTCGATCAGTTGCTGGCTTAGTACTAGAATAGGCAACCTAAATTGTAGTCCTAAGTGTTACGTTTATTTCGGGAAACTTATCTCTCGCCTTCAAATTTTAAGTTCAAGCTTCACCTCATTTAATAAATTGAAATAAAATTAGCATTTGTGAAATTGTATTACCTGTATGGATTTTTTAAAGTGAAAGAATATACTGATACATCCCCTGTTAATACATACATACGCAGTGAATTAGTAATTTAGGATGTAAATTAACAATTTAGTAATTTAGGATGTTGATCAAGTATTTTTAAAATGCATTATAGTTCATTAGATTTTATGGGTGAATCGTCGTTCTAGCCAACGAAACGCCACGTGCCCCTTTTACGATTTAGCATTTTAGAATGTTTACGCCCACGCCTGTAATCGTTAATATCTTTATTTTCTCAAAAGCTTTGTTCATTTATCAGCTTCGGCCAAAGCGAGTATTCCGTATCGTAGTCGACATTTGTCACCTGTGACATCGACCCCGCACTTGATTTACCGTAAAAGCTCAACCGAGATGAGTGATTTTCTATTGCAATATACGATTTTAATTATAGTCGACCTTTAGCGTTAAGGTGACAGTTAGTATTCACCGTTGCACAATTTAAAAACGACGATCAATTATTGAGGTTGGAACGATTATTTTGTTTGGTCAAACATATTTTGTTTGAAAATGCAACGCGCGCGGGGATTACCAACCGGTTCGTGCATTTTCAATGCCATTCTACTCTGTATTTAGGCGGCAGTTTCTCATTTTTTTCGATTAATTGAAGTTCCCCGAATTTGTGGGGGCGTTGGGCCTGACAAATGCGCCATGACAACTTTCACCATTTACCACCCAGCGATAAAATCGAAGAGCGCACAAATCAATCATCTCAAAGAAATTGGAAAATTTCCTAATGAAAACGCTGTCGCTATTAGGCCCACTCTTTGTTAATGACTCTAGCGGCTTTCACTGAGCGGTCAATTAATTAACATTGTAGCTGCTGAAATGACCATTCAATTGCCCTATTTCTTCAAGGGCCTCCATACAAAATCATATCTTAATTTCTCAACTGCTTTAACGCACAGCGCAAAACGTTTCTCAGAAGTTTCGCAATTGCTTAGTTACTCTAACTATAAGCAAATACCTCTGGGAGTTGTACAAGTTAAAAATTATCTTAAACAGTTTTCAAGTTTGAGAAAAATTTTCACCCCATAGTCTGAAAGATATTTCATCTGGTTAAAAGTTAAAAAGATATATTAAAAATTGTCAAACGTTTAAACTATAATTTTATATTTAGGTTCTTGGGAACATCTTAAAAGAGTAAAAAAATCAGAATTTCTTTTTTTTTGTTAGGTTTTTTGGGTTGGGCGGATAACGTGGATTGGGTTTTTCGCGACGTACAAACGCTGGTTTCAGGGGACAATGTATACTTTAATAGAAAGTGACAGATACTGTTCTTACCTGTTCGTAATCCAAGTGGGAGGTGAGCGTGAAGACGCCAGTTTGGGGGTTCAAGGAGAATACGTCGTTGCCCCAATCGCTGACCACGGCATAACCCAGCTGCGCGTTCACGCCGTCATCGGCGTCGGTGGCGCGCACGGCGCCCACCCGCGCACCCCTAGCGGCGTCCTCCGGTATATCAAAGGAGTAGGCGGCGCGCGAGAAGACGGGCGCGTTGTCGTTACTGTCGACCACCTGCAACGTCACCGTGGCACGGGCGCTCTGCCGTCCGTCACCCGCCTCCACCGTCAGCCGGTAGAGGGCGCGCGTCTCGCGGTCCAGGGCGCTGTGCAGGGTGAGCACGCCCGTGTCGGGGTCCAGGGCGAAGTGGTCGGTGACACGGTCGGGGTTGGTGTCGGAGACGGGGACATCGTCGTTGTCGTCCACCAGGCGGTAGGTGACGGAGCCGTTGGCGTCCGGGTCCACGGCCGTGAAGTGGGCGATGGTGTAGCCGGCGGGGGAGTCTTCCGATACGCTGTACGAGCGTGAGACGTTCTGGAAGGCGGGTGGGCTGTCGTTCTTGTCAATGAGGCTGACCATCACCTGGAAAGAACGAGATAAAAGAGGTTAGGAGAGTCTGTCATTGTGCAAGAAAAAAAAATGAAAACTCCAAAAAACTAGCGGTTCATATTTTTCCGCTGTTTACATGAATTGAACAGTTTTGTTAAACAAACTGCTAATCGTATGCAATAAAACACAAAGTTTGTGAAATTAAAAGTGCGGGGGCCCGTCGAGATGAATGTCGACTAGATAACAAATAAATTTACATTTATTTTTCGCATCAAATAGCGGAAGACCGTTACAGTATTTGTTTTCGCTATCCGACATTAAAAATAACTTTTAATTTAATTATCATCTACAAAATGAGTGTTTGTAACGCAGCGCATTTCCGTTAATATTTAAAGACAGTGTCGAAAATGCCATAATTAACGCAGTTTATTTCATGTACTGTGTATCCGATCTGGCCGAGAGGTAGCGTGCTCGCTCACCAACCAGCGGATCTGGGTTCGATTCCCAGCGCAGCCGATCGTTGAATGGTTCGTGGTACTACGCGGGGGAAGGCAATGGCAAACCACCTATGTATTCTGCCAAGAAAAAACGCAGGGTGTCGGGGGATCGAGGGTCGGGGTCCGGAGACGATATGCTGTTAAAACCAGTCCCAGGACTGAATAACCAACCAACCATATCTGGTCTCGACAAGTCGTACTATTTATTATATTATTTTCGAGATTTTTTTTAGCGTACAAAGGTTTCATAATTTGAACGTTTTTATTTGAATTGGAAGGTTAAAAAAAGAAAACGAAATTTACAACATAAACTGGACATAGTTGACAGTGTTGGGTTCGTTCCTTTTGAGAAGGAACCCGTTCCAGTTCCCGTTCCTCCGACGAAAAAAAAACAGTTCCCGTTCCAGCTATTTCAGACATTAAAATAAACTTTACTCTTTAAAATTTTGGTTTCTAAGCTCCTCAAAAATTAAACTAGTTTCTAAGAACGGAACTTTTCCGTTCCGCTCCTACTCAACAGTAGCATTAGAAAGACTATGGACAGCTGCATAGCGCTTATTCTTTTTTTTTTTTTTTTTTCGCGATGAGAAAAAGGTGTCGAAAAGACCTTCAAAAGGTGAGAAATTGACATTGTTTATTTTTTGTGTCCTGACATGCGTCCGTCATAGCAGCATCAGGCTGTTGATTTTCCGGAAAGTACGAGTCCTGTTTAAGTTTCATTTGGAAATGCATTAATCGCGAACGGACCAGTTTTTATTTAGAAAAACATGTTTTTTTTTTTGTTCTCCAGTACTCGGCTAATGAAACTTTACTATCGGCAATCATTTTTGCTTTTCCAGTAGCGCTGTTACCAACCCATTACTAGTATTCAATGGTTGTCGAATAAGCAATTTTGGTGTAGAAAAATTAGTATTCGACCGCTGGCTTAAAAAGAGAAGAAAAAAAAAAATGATGACATACGCGTACGCCGCGAAGTGAGCGCTGTCTGAACCACTTCGTCATTCCCCGCATTATTTGTATCGCCATTAGCTTTGTCATAAAACGGCGCGCTATAAATCTCTTCTAGTTATTTCGGATAACATTACTTTTCCCTCGAAGTATATGTTGTTAAAACAACAAATAATTGTATTGGATAACCGTTGACTGCTGGGTGAGTCACTGGACTTCTGTGTTAGCGCAATAAAAACCAAGATATATTATTTGAAATTATGAGGTTCTGCTGCCGAGGTGACTGTATTTCCGACAGAAAGCATTAAAAATATTTTCAGTTAATCACACGAGAATTGCGATTTCATATAATGCGTACGGGTCCTCTAAAGTTTTCGGTAAAACTGGTTGGCGGAAGTTATCTATAATTTTAGCAAAGATTGTTTTAAGTTGATCATATATTTTAAAATTGGGATTCCTATTGCTTAGGTAATTTCTGATAGGCGCGTTTACACCCGTGCCCTGGAATCGAATAAGCCAGAGCCTGTTCTGGGAATCGAACCCGGGACTGCTTAACCTCTGTCGGCTGTAATACCGACTGGCCTACGACTAGTCGTACGCAAATTTAATGTAAATGTTTACAAAGACTTTTTTTATGCGAAAATCGTGATAATTAAAACATCGGTCAATGACTTAAGATAATTAAAATACAATGGTGACAACAGTTAAGATTTAGGAAATCCCTTAAAACTTTATACACGTAAAACATGTACCGACCGGTACACATATTTTAGCATCATGAAAAAATCACCAACACCGGCTTAAACCAAACATGACAAATTCAAGGCACCTGTTTTACACAGTGATCGATCCCCATATTATTGGGCGACCTATATATAAAATCCAAACAATATTTAACGCTGATTAACCGATAAATCATGAACCAGTCCGACTGTCACCGAGCTATAAACTGGCAACCGCCCCCCAGTTAAGAGTCAGCCTATGTAAATCACCTGTCTGTCTGCGATTACAATTTTCGTCCTTGATTTAGCCATTGTCCCTCACCTGAGCCTAAGGACAAGAATACAAGTCACCTAGGGGAACAAGGCTACTTGCCAAACGCCAACTTCAATTTACATACCACAATGTGATCAGCACGAGGTAGTCTAATTACTTCCAGAACTTTTTTTGTGGTCGGTCTGTTTCACACACGCGCACCTATTTCCATCTGGAATTTTTCAATGCTCTTCCAGATTGGTGGCGTTTTCAATTTCAATTTTGAACTCGTGCGGCAGTGACTCTAATGAAGTGAAAATGCCGAACGAACCCCTATTTAGGCGATGAATAATTTTAGATTTGTCTCAACGAAAAGTGAGGCGAGAGAATTGTTACAGGTCAATAAGATTAGCCGAGGTGGTGAGAATTGTATTTCTAGCGTGCGTTGCTTGTTTTGCGAATGAAACTTAATTATAATGCGTGGTCACGCACCTTTTAATTTTTCTTAATATCGTTAATTTTCTGTGCCCATCGACGTTTACGCGTCAATCGACTGAAGCGGGATCGGAAGAAATGTGGAGCAGATCAATATTTTTTGATTTCATTGAGTAGAATCTCGTGCACTGGAAGATCTTGATTATGGAGTGGGAGAAACTTAATTGCTGAGCGCGACCCTTGTTGAATAACTTTGAAGTGCAGGATTGAGTTGAATATTATATTAACATACAGTAGTGCTTGAAATTGTCATAGAACTCTCTAATCATGGTGTATAACGATTGTCTGGCTGTTTTATTGCTGCAAACTGTTACAAAGTCATTTGAAAATGTTATAATTGGTTCAATAGTTGTACATTAAAATTGCCACCAAATCAAATTGCTTTATCATATAAATAAACGCATAACGGCCAATGAAATAAACGCATAATGGTTTTGAGACAGAAAGACTAATAGCCCACTCAGACGTTGATACAGTTAGTTCTCTTTCTTTTAAAATAAACCTAAAAAAAATCTCAAATAATATACTATATTGCTTATTTATTCTGTTATGTTTCGTCTAATCAAATTTTAATTCAAATCAACTAGCAGCGAATGTCAAAATGAAATGCGCGTTATGCGGGCAAATGACCCCTTAGTCTGAACATAAGATTCTCATTTAACTATAAAATTAAAATAATATGATATATTCTAATTGTTAGTGAGGTTTATAATTAGTTCCCTATAAAAGACGTTACACCATATTACTGCGTTTGACTTCTATTCATTTCAAATCCCTCGTACGTTGCCCCGGTTTTACCACGGTTGTTTGTTGAATACACCGATTCCGCTTAACCGTTATTTATCGTGCCTGCATGTAGTTGCTAAATTGCTAATGATAGATATCGGCTACCAAAATATCGGCTTCACAGTTTTCCCTCCCACAACGGTAATGGCCTAGTAATAAAACGATACAAAGTGTATCAGCGCCCTGGTGTGAAAACCGTTGCGCCAACAGTGCCGTGTTTACCAGACATTATTTATGGCGTTACCTGTCTTCCTCAAAAGGAAAACTCGCCAGCTGGGCTTTACCAATGATATTTTTGGAGCCCGGCGACAATTCCAAGTTGGTTAGCGTTGATTTGCAAGTGCGAATGTCTAAGAAAGGAAACTGATAATGCCAGTGTCGA
Organism: Melogona broelemanni; assembly: GCA_033995665.1. Taxonomy (NCBI): domain Eukaryota; kingdom Metazoa; phylum Arthropoda; class Diplopoda; order Chordeumatida; family Chordeumatidae; genus Melogona; species Melogona broelemanni. The sequence continues at coordinate 5,929 of JAUJYS010003922.1, read as the reverse complement.
ATCATAACTCGTAAATCAAACACCCGCAATCGTAACCTTTCGCCACACCAACGCCTATTTGCCTTGTTCATACCCAATTATCTATTTAGCGAAGATATATTTTCTCGTTTTCACTGTGTGTACAATGGCACCTGACTTTTTGACGAGGGGTATTTTTTATGTACTTCAGAGCTGGAACTTGGTTAGCATGTTAATGCCGATATAAACACCGATAGCTCCGTGACTCATGGTACATCTGGTTGTCTTTGAAAGTTTTACTACCATATAACGTCAGGCGGAATCAGCGAAATGGTCCCTACTAACCTATCTAGTCACCGTGTTTGGCTTCGAGGGATTATATTTTATATTTGCGCGTGAAACGATGACTAGCGCCATTAAAGGAATGACGTGGCGGCAATTATTAATTTACACCTGCTTCCAGTGTAATAAAACCTTGCTCAAATACCAGTTTACTTACTCGATAAATTTTGTCTTGCAAAAAACGATGTTTAAATTTTTTTTGCCACCTCTATTGTAGTTTTTTTTAAGTTAAAATCATTGTTCAATTATATTGGTGATTCTTGGCGGCTACAGGATCACAATATTCCCAAGCCAGCATAAAACCTCCTGAGGCCATCGTCAAAACTAAAAAATAATATGGACTTTACGCATGGTTTAAACTAAATTGTAAATATATCGTGGGTGTCTTTATTTTATTTATATGGGTGTCTTTTTTATTATTAATTATCTGTAGTGTATAAAGAGTGCCAAAGAGTAACAAATCGACGTTTACCAAGATATAGCATGTCCAATTAAAACTGGTTACCGGGTCTCAGGTTGACGCCATCCTTGCTGCCAATCTATTTTTGCAGTTGCAAATCATATTCATTAGTTGGACGCGCGAATGCCTTTGGTATCGATTTCATTGTTCTTGGGTATAACAACATGCACAGACACCGGTTAACCTTCATTGTTAAACGATGGTGAACCGCCGTGACGAGTTCGTGGAAATCGATACTCGATTTGACATCAAATCGTAAAGGTCGGCCAGAAATTGAATGAGCGAGTTCGTAGTCATTGATTAGCTTATTCTCGTTTTGTTTTCTATCTTGGGGGAGATCATTACCTATGCACCCCCGTTTCCTAGTTGAATGAAGTGCCGAGTATGTATTGTACTGGGACAAAAACGAAGCGATTCAGCAACGTCCATATAGGGATCACACGCTAAACTAAAAGCATGTGGGTCGGTCGTCAGCAATAACAATGGAATTTGCTAATCAGAAGCATCTTTTCCTATAAATATTTAGACCAGCGATTCGATTCGAAGTTTATCGAGTTACTCATTGTTTGGGCAAATGAAGTCATTTGCAAAAATATGTACATCTATATCTTTTGAGGTCTATAGGCTTTGTCAACCTTAGTAAACACGTTAACACTTAAAGCATTTAGGCTGTAACGATTCCATATTATCGAAGTGATCCTCTTTAAATTGTGGATATTTAAATGAGTGAATTATGTTACTCATTTGAAATTCTAACATTGCAGGCGATAATTGGTTTTTCTTATGATAACAATTCATATTCACCAGTTCCCTGCTGAACTATCCTAAAATCCTAATTCACAGGCTGTATGTATGCGCACGTTGGTTGCGACATTTTTCAAATTGTGCATCTCAGTTATAATGTCTTTCAAAGTTTAACAAATACGCATATTTAATTACACATTTGGTTTCATATGTAACAGTTGTCTATTTAGAATAAATCGTTTTTCTCACGACTTTCTTAACAATAATGTGAGAACTCTTAAATAAAATAGGAGTCTTTTAAATTATCATTTTAGCTCAAGACATCACGATTACATCTTAAATAACGAGTTGAAGGAAGGGGGGAGGGGGTCGAAGTATCACTATCACTATCTACAAATCTGTTGAAAGCCGATAAATTATAATCGTACCCTACATATCCTTCTTTCCACATATTCTCGTACACGAACAAAACAATACTTGATGCATTCGCATAACGTGACAATCATTATTCATATTGGTGGAACATGAATATCCTCTGGGGGCCCGCGGAATCTGGTTATTGTGTCCTGCGACGTATCGGGTATTAATTGCATGATATTTCCTTAGATAAAACTTTAATTACATTTTTGATGATAATAGTAATTTAATTAGATTAGAGATCAAGAAAATTTTGCCAATCTAAGTATTCCCACAGAATGAAAAAAGTGTTAAAGGTATCATATTTTACGTCAAGAACACTACAACACCTCGCTTCCCAAACTGTACTCCACGGGTATTTCTCAGGGGTTTTGTGGCAACTGCTGGAAATGAAATAAATAATTAAACACCATTACCTTGTTTTAATGGGGTTCCGCCATTAACATGAATAGCCTTCAAGTGGCTCTGCCATTGAAATTGATTCTAAAAGGGTTGTGTGAGCCAAAAGGTTTCGGAAACACTGCTACAAGAAATATCTAAATGCATTGTCTTGAATACTTCCAAACATAAGTTGAGAGTACAATTTTTCGAAGTTTATCTCTAAATTTAATTTATCATTTTAGCTCACGCTTAGACCCAGGAAGTGATTCCCAGCAATGGACCCGTGGTGAAGGGACTCAAGAGGATATTTTTTGTGTCACTGACGTTGCTAAAACGGTTGCGATCCATGCCAAGCGATAACTGGCGATGAAATACGGGTCTCGCGTGCTCACCCTGTCGATGGCTTTCTCCAAATCGCTTACTCACGATATTACGAATGAACGCTTCTCGCCGTTGACCTCTGAATTCGGATTTACAATCACGCCCGTTTATCGAGAAAATTGACAGTCGGTGTAGCCAGCAGGTTTATTTCGACGACGACTGTCTATTGACCACCTCTGACATATCCGTCGATTATCTGAAAGATAACCCCACTGAGTCTGCATTTGTAAACAATTCCGCATTTGTAAACAGCATTTACAGAAGCAGTTATTTTATTGCAAAATGTCGGAACTCATGTTGGTTTTTTTAGCTTTGAAGTCTCTGAAGTGTCATGTGGTGTCAATTGCCCAAAGCAGAAACAGGCACATTATTGCCAATGTTTCGATCGTTTTAGTTACCGTAACATTTATTTATGTCCCGCTGGTTAAGAAAAGTAAGTTTCTGGTGTTATTTTTGTATGACGTTTTTCGTTTTTAACAAACGTGGTAACTGCGCCGTGCCTACTTGTATATTATTGGTTTTGACAAATCATTTGTCTGGTTAGGAAATTGTCAATTACAAATGTGATTATTTGAGACTCTTCGGTTCAATCTTTAAAAGGCTATGCAAATAGATTCACGTGCCACATTTAACGGGAAATACGTTGTATAATAATGTAATCGATGACATTGTCTTTATAGATGTTTAGTAACCAAGGCAATAATACGCTAACCCTTTAAGCGCCACGGACATTCATGCAACGTCCATGCTACCCGCATGCTCTTTAACACAGGCGGAGTCATTTTTTTCTTTCGCCTTTTAAAATTCCCATATTAATTGATGTGAATTGATTAATGCTATATAGGTAGACTTTTTTCATTGCTGTGTAGCTTGAATTTAAGATTGATGGTAGGTGAGGGGTGCGTCTCAAAAAATAAAATGGGAATGAAAAGTTTCACAAGTAGTCTATAAAATTATTAATTTTTTTATTCAAATTGCTGCCAAAGACACTGTCGTTAAACAGCAACGCTTTCAGCTCCTGACCTCAACTATAAAAGTTAGGCAGCCAGCCACATGCCGATCGAAAGTGTTTCTGTCTCTTTAGAAAGATCACAATTTATTGACACACGTGCTAGCCCAAATATGACATCTCGTAAAACCAAATCTTAAGCGAAGTCGTCTAAAGCGGTACTCTTTCTATTGTGAACCCGCAGCACGTAGAGCAGCTACCACTTACCGCGCATTATTCTAACACGTACGTGTTCTGTGTTGTAGAGGAGCGCCCATCCCCTACTCTCCCGCGGACACCTTAAATCGGTTTTCGTGAGTGTGTGTGTGTGTCGTCATTAATATTACAGCGGGCTCTTACCGCCCTTGTCTCGAAGCAAGAAAGTTTCGTCGTATATGCTAACTCTTTGTCCACCCACACGAGTTGTCTTCATAAAATATTGAATTTAAAAGGCTTTTGTGTAGCGACCGTTGTAAACGATTGCCAGTCGTCAAGTTGGCGTGGTCGCTTTGGATTTTTTTCTTCTTCATTTCACTGTACCATAACGGAAACTTTTCAAGTTGTTTTGGCAAACGACCCAACCCTTGTGGACTTGGACGTTACTAGTTTTATATTTGGTTATTCTCATGTAGCATAAAAGAGAAAATAAACCATTAAAGTATAATTAATTATTTTTATGGCAATCTGGTATTTAAATAAATATTTACGCAATAAAATAATTACTAGAAAAAAAAAACAATACAAATTTTCATTTAAATCGAAGCATTTTTGGTTTAACTTGTAATTTACTTATTGGGTTCTTCTTTGTTTTTACTCACTACTGGACTAGAAATTGTATTAGTATAAAATAATTAACGTATTAATAATATGAAATATTTATAATTTATTTAAAATTCTATTAGAAATTGTAATAAATGAATTTCTATTTAAAAAATAATAATTATTCAATTATTATTTTTGAAATGAGTGATTATCACTATCACTTTGATCATCACTTTGAGTGATTATCACTATAAAATTTTAATACATATATTTAAATTACCATTCTTGTTTAATTGTTATTTAATCAGCTTTTACAATGTTATCTCGGCGCGCTATCGCACTTAAATTTTATCTGGAACCATTTTGGGCAACTGGATTTGGGCACACTTATATTGTTTTCCTGTTTTACGGCACCTTTTCTTATCCCGCACGAATTTAACCATAACGGATAATCAATTTTAATTGATTCGATTGATTTTTTGGTGGCAAACATCGTAGGATGTTACGAGAGATGTTAAAAGCCGTTGAAGGCACCGCCATAAAATCAACCTACACCAGCGTGGCAGCAAATCAAAAAAATCCCACGCCGGGGCGGAGATCGCCAACTTCGAACACCTTTCGACGTCACCACCAAGTGAGGCTGCCATAACTTTTTTCTCGCGGTTCTTGTGTGTGAGTGTGTATGTGTGCGTGTATGTGTTTATTATTATCAGTCGGATGCAAATGATCGAGCGACTCCCAAAGCGCCATGATGTCCTTGTTTGACGTCACGCGAGAGATATACGAGACGCGCGTGGTCAGCAGTTTTATTTAGCTCGCGTGTCCACTCTTGATGTGTTGGTCGAACGAGCTTCTTTGTGTAGTCGAAAATAAAGGTTTGGTCAATTCTACTCCGTTCATTTCATGTCTTCTGGCTATAACATTAAGCGTGTTTAAAATGGTTAAGAAACATAATTTATTGACAAACACGTGTATTTAAACTGTCAATTTGCTATGCACTCGAAAAATTTACATCAAAACCCAGCCTGTTTTATGAGTACCATTTACTTTATAGCATATTGAGTACATTAAAAATAATATTACGTATTTTGGTAAGTTAAATAGAGTTTATAACTTCATTATGTTTGGCTAACATGTAGGAGAAAATAGTTCGCGAGTAGCTATTTGGAACCCAAGGAAATTTTAATTGAATATTGATTTCATTAATTATTTTATTATTGGTAACCCTATGTGACCTATGCGATCCCTGGTGACCCTATTATTAACAAAATATCGTCAATGTTTCCAATGGCGCACTGCCTTCCGCAGCTTTAACAAATTCAATTCTGACCTCTCCTTGACACCATCCATCCATTTGAAGTCTCCCCCTTTTCCTGTTGCCCTCCTCCTTAGTGACCTTACCAAGCATAACATAACTTGCGGGTTCGATTCCCGGCGTAGGCTATCGTTTATTCGTTAGCCTGGGGTACTGGCGTCACCCCTGAGCTTCCATTAGG
>JAUJYS010003921.1:0-12525 GCA_033995665.1 Melogona broelemanni | reverse complement strand
GCGAAACTGACTTGCCTAACCAAAAACATAACATGAAGTGACTAATCAGGTGAAACTGACTTTCGCTACGCGCCCCACTCGATACCGTATTTTCTGGTCGCTCGTTAGAGTAAATTGGACATTAGCCAAACTTTTCTACACCTGGAATCGAACCCGCGACAGTCGCACGACAAGGGTGATTCTCTCTATCGCTTAGACTACAATGGGGTCAGGTCGCACTGTTGCGCCCGCACAATAACAATGCGAGTAATTACTAATTAGCAGGAACTCGATTTGGCTTGGTAGCATTTGCATAGTCAGCTTTTACGATTTCCTGTCGACTTTACGAGTAGCCGTACTTCGATGGAAATTTCAACGGGAATTTCTGCCAGGATGTTGCTTGGTCGTAAAATTCGCAGACATAAAAAGCAATTTCTACAATTTTTTGATGATTGTTAGTTAAAAATGAATGTCTTTTAAAGTTAAGGACCTATTACTTACTATGTGCTTACTTACTTACTCATTACTTATTATTAAAATGGGTATGTATACTTTATTTTATAACTTCCCGGATTTGTAAATTTATGTAAATTTATTTTTGTGGTCATTCGTGGTAGATTTCGTGGTTATTTTCGTGTTTGTAAATTTGTTTTGAAGGTCGCACGTTTGACAACAATTTTGCCACAATTTTGTATTTATAAAACAAAAAATAGTAAATTGGAACATCAATTGAGAAAAACATGTGCATGGTATCATATTACGCATGGTAGGTCATTGAGTTGATTTTTTTCTAGTAATAAGAATAATAGCACGTATAAAAATATTAACCAAGATGGCAAATCAGGGAGGTGGGGGCAAAAGTATCAGAGGTCAATGAAATTGGTTTTCATTTCATATTTTCGTTCTAATTTAGATATCCTACAAAATTAAATATTTTGGAATATTTTGTTGAAAATCTATATTGATTTCACATTTCACGATCGCTTTTTCACGTATTTTTTATCAATGTTTTCGTTTCCTCACAGTTCTCAAATAAATCCGACTTAGCAACTTGTAACAGTGTGCTCTACTGTTGGCAATGTTACAACGCGTCTACGCACACACCCGATAACAGAATGAGGGCAAGCCATTAATGGGGTTTCTTCATCAATCTTTAGAACACTTTGTTCCTATTCTGAAAGTGACTCCGCACAACCCGTCAATCACGATTGTACGAATCACCGAAATCAAATACGCCTAATCGCATTGCAATTGGCAGATGCCCAACGATATAAAAAAAAATGCATTTTATAACACAACTTCGATAACCCTTTTTGCAAACTTATTCTGTCAATTGTCGATTGTGTCATATTAAACAAATAATTTTATATTTGTTTTCCATCTAAAGGAAATGTGATAGGCATATATGCGGCCGGCTAGTCAAATCGGTAATGCTTCCTGGTCCCTGGGTTCGATTCCCGGCAAAGGCTCTCGTTTATTCGACGAGCCGCGGTAATGGTGTCACCCCTGAGCTTCCATTAGGGAGTTCACAGAGCTTAGGGGTGGATCCTGCTGCCTGGCTGCCAGCTGCCATTTTCATTTTCTGCTCCACGAATTTCCGATCTGACAAGGGTCTGTTCTGTTCTTATTGCTTTGTTCAGATTCGTGGAGCCTCGCCAGCTCAGTCGTCCTTATCCCCAGTTTTGTCCTGGTTTTTTCGTTATATTTATTTTATGTAAATGCGATAGACAGAAGTTGCGTCATGGATGAATCATGCGTCATGGATGAATGATCAAGGAAATAAAATACATGAGCCACATTAATTCCATGAAACCACAAAGTTGACGCCAAAAATATTCACTAGGTGGAAAATTGGTTACAAACATGTAGGAAAAGAGAGAGAGAAAGAAAAAAATCCCTAAGAGAAAAGGAACAAATAACAAAAAAAAATCCTTTTGGCTAAAATAAATTTAAAAACAAGACTTGTTTTGTGTCTTTTGTTGGATACGATGTATAATTTGAAAATTTAGAACTCCGTCAATAATTCGTTCGCAGTACGACACGATATTATATCTTTTTTCCTAGGGTTTGTTTTGATCTTCCTGCTTTGTGCTGTGAGCCTCGCCATCTCAGTTGTCTTAGCCTCAGTCTGTCCTGGACTTTATCGTTGTTTTAATATTTCTGGCAGTAATACTGCAAAAAAAAAAGTTCTCTGCAGAAATTTCCAATAAACCTATCACGATTGTTTGAACAAAACCACACAAGATCGATTTTATTGTCCGTCGTATTTGCCGGTCCCCTCGCAAGGAGTTGTTTACGTCTGTCATGTTCGCAAAAGTTCAGAATACGAAACGAAAAAGCCAGAGTTTCGTTTCGGAAATGGCTGGGCAAGGAAATAGTCGAAGCTCACGCACGAATCGCCCTCTCTAATGAAAAATTCAAGCGACATCCGTCTCTCCTCGTGCACGTTGTTAATACGAGGAGAGATAGAGAGAGTGAGCGAGCACGACGGTGTAATTACACATCGAGAAACACGCACCCAATCAGTCGACATTATAATTATATTAGAGTCTTTTATACGTCGAACGGCGCCTTGGCGTGGCAATGATGGGTCAGTGACCCTCGAGCGGCGAGGCCGAAATCGAGCTTCAGAACTTGACAGTCGCCAGCTTGGACCCATCTCATGACGCACCTATTATGCACGAGAAAATACATGTATTTTTTTCTGATACATGTGGACTTAACAACAACAACATGTACTTTCTCTATTTAGTATTAGGTGGACACGAGGCAGGCGCAATAAGTAGGGAATATGTTTGAACGTTATTATGTCAGATTAATTATTATTACCACTGGGGATCTAAAACACTAGTACACTAAAAATTAATGAGTTAAAATTCCATAAGGTCTGTCAATCGGTACCCGAATAGTAGTTCGGCATAAAATATTAATGATTCCCATTCTTCGTGCATCATACTAAAAAATAAAAAAATATTATCAGTTCGTTTGCGAAATCAAAAATTAGATCACATTTTTAAAATTTCATTTTACAATTTTCAAATTTCAGTTTTTTAATTTGTTTAATACTTTTTCTTCCCGAAATGTGGTAATGTCACATAAATGTACATATTCAATTATTTTATTTAGGAGTGTTGTTAAATAGCTTTAAAATAATTATTTAAAAAATGTTCATAATCGCACATTTCTATAGAGACATGAGGGTGCAGTAATCCTGTAGTGCACTAGGCATTACGGTGATTTATAATAAAAAATAAGCACATTAAAAAATGCATTGCCGTTATGTCTTGAAATATTACAATTATAAATACCGGATACGAATACTTCTGTTTTACAATTACAGTTTGTAAGTGCCATATTTTAATTTATTAAACTAAAAACAGTGAAAAAAATATTCCCCACATCCGTTTTAATGAAACAACTTAATTAATAATTCTTATAAACGCGCTTCTTCAAACAATGATTACAGAGTGCACATTTTGTAAGCTGACCCGTCAGTGGAAGACTACACTAGAGTCCAAACAAAAACGAAACTGATGCCTCAGCCGGGAACAAAGGCACGTTCAAGATACGCCAGCCAGAGAAGCTACGAAATATGCAAACATTCTTTTGTTATCCACATTTCCGCCACAACAATTACTCCGCCATTATTTGTTTGTAATGCGCTTCTGTTTGGGACAATGGCGCGAGCGCCTTTCTCCGCTCTTGTCGCCACGCTTCGTCAACGTTGCGTTGCACTTTGCTCAAGTCAAAAAAGAAATAAACACTCCAATTTGAGACATCGTCCGAGAGATATCGCCCTCTTAACCAGTACTACAATGCTTTCTCCCTATAACCCCATTACCAACAGATTCGTCATGTACAGAGTGTCTGCAGGACGAACTGGAAAAAAAAATTATTTCATAATACGCAAAGTGAGCGTGGGAAAATTCCCTGTTGCAGAAAGAGAATCTAAATCGCTTGGCCACTACTAAAATGTGTATGATTGACAATGCTGGCTATGTTGAGCGATGTTAACACGCTCATATCCGATCCTACTCGAGCGGGGAATGACAAAATGTCAATGTCTATTGTAATTTGCGTCCCACGCAAGTTTCGCTAAGTCAAACTTGATGTTGTTGAATTCTTTCGAGCTTAGATGCAGCAATAATAGTACAAGAGTGGGCTACATTATTTGTCATCTACTAACAGTTGCAAGAAATTGCGACTATCGATTTATTCAATCCGTTCCGTGGATGATTTATTCATTTAGACATTGAAAAATAGCTTTCAAATTAAAATTTTAGAAACCAGCAAATTAGAAAGAAAAAAAACAGCAATAAAAACCAGCAAAATTACAATTGAAATTTGATGAACTAGCTGCACATTAAAATTGGAACAGTTAATCTAAAGTGTGTGCAAAAGTAATGCAAAAGTGCCTGCTAAAGTATTCAATACATGCAAAAGCTAAAAATTCCAAATGGAAAACGTTATTGAAATTGAACGAAATTCCGCAACCGTGTTGGCAAAGACATTCATTTTTTAATTGCCATTATTATGCAGACCCGCGTCACCAATTTATTTTGGGGTTAGAAGAGAAGAGGTGCTCACCGCCATTTGTTTTTGTGCAAAATAAATTTAATTATAATTGAAATTCAAGTAGGATAATTAATCAACAAGTTAATAACAATGCTTTTTTAGGGTCTGGTAACATATATTAATTTGCAAGTAAAAAAAAAACGTGTTCCTATAAAATGCTTTCCTTTGTAATTTGCAATTGCAGCTGCGCTGCTGCTGCTCGCGCCAGCCATGCCACCTGTGTTGCTCTTTCTGCCCGCGGATCAACGAGTCCACGTCCACCCGCTTCATGTACATTTTCATCCTGTTTCTGAGTGTCGTCGTCATGTGCTGCATGCTGGCTCCACGCATCCAACACGCCGTCATCGAGAACGTAAGTTAAGCGCGAATGACAGGCAATTTGACTTGGAACATTCCAAAAAAAAAATGTATGAAACATATTAATTAAAAAATTATTTTTCAGTTTATACTTGTAACAGTCATTCACATCCAAGATCACTTTTTAGTCGTGCTGTTTAGCGTGTTTTAAAAAATAGATTATATATGCACCATTTGTTATTATAAAACTCACCGGAAATCTCGAACTAGTGTTACCAGATTGAATGAAAAATTATCTTTGAATTGGGATGCTTTTTTGCATTACCTCGAAGTACTCGTTATGCGCGTGGTATATTAGAGATTAAATAATTATTTCCTATTTTACTTGTCAACGGATATGAGCTAGTGTAAAAATTAAACGGATGATGAAAGATTTTTCAGCTAGCGGAAAGTTGGGAAACACAAAAAAGGTCGGCTGACTGTTTTACGATTTTTTTCTCGCTTTAGTTTCCCCAGTACAACGAAACGTGCGTCACTCTAAACATTGGCGAGAACTGTCAGCATCTGATTGGTTACATGGCCGTCTACAAGATGGCGCTGGCCACTGTCGTGTTTTACTCCTTCTTCGCAATTTTAACGATCGGAGTCAACAACAGTCAATCGTGGAGAGGCGCAATTCATAACGGGTAGCGTATATGCCATAGCAGCTGTCAATTTGCAATTTCTTTGAAAATTTGTTCACTCTACACATGTACAATTTGTCTTTCGTTTCAGATATTGGTTTTTCAAGATAGTATTTTTCTGCGGACTTTGTGCCGGATCATTCTGTATACCATCAGTCTACGTCGAACTAGTTATCACCGGTAAACAAGAAAGTCGACGGTTGAGCATGTGATTATGAAAATAAAGTGTATACATGCAGTGTTGGGTTCGTTCCTTTTGCAAAGAAGCCCGTTATCATTCCAGTTCCTACAGAAATTAAAAGCAACCTGGCCGTTCCAAGTTTCTTTTCAAAAGGAACATGAGACTTTTCCGTTCCTAATATTCCTTCCTAGGAAAAGGAACTAAACCGTTCCTAACGTTCCTTCCAAAGAAAATGAACTAAACCGTTAGTACCGTTCCTTCCTAGGAAAAGGAACTAATCCGTTCCTTCTTAGGAAAAGGAACCAGTTCCTAGGAACAGAACTTTTCCGTTCCGTTCCTACCCAACATTGTAAACATTTTATGTGCACAAATACATCAAACAAAACACATGTAGCAACTTTTTTTTTTTTTTTTTTTGCAGCGTGGATGTACATTTGCATGGCTGGGGCATTCATTTTTATCGTCGTGCAATTGTTCTTCCTGATTGACTTTGCGCACAGCTGGACTGACCGATGGTAAGAGCGGACACTCATTCGGATCGCTATGCAGAAATAATTACCGATGAAGCAATTATTAATATCACGTAGAATCGACATACATAGTGCAGGACGTCTTAAGCAAATGCGCATATATAATGCACATTTATACACGCACAATTAGCAACTTGGAGAACGTGTACATTTCAAACGCCACTCTCAACCAACCAAAAAATATGACATCAAAGCAACGTCGTCTGAAGTAAACGGGGGGTTTTGTTTTGTGCTATTTAGCTTGGGCGCTGAGCATTTAAAGCTTAAATTACATTTCTCCTCCTAATAGAAGGGGGCTGTATAAAATTTCACCAACGCAAGTTATAGGATGCACCCCAATTTCTACAAAACCTATTTGGAACACAATAGGAAATATTTCAAGTGAAGTTATGTAATCATGTTTTGAAACACATCAATTTTAACTATGGATTACAAACTTGTTATTTATTATACTGCTTTCCAGTTGTTTTCCTTTCTTGTAATCCCCCCAAATTCCAAAAATGTAACTGATATGATGAGTTATCTATAAGGTTTTCTGATTAATGGATGAATCTCAACATTGAAAAGAAAAATTAATTATCGGGGAAAAACTAATCGTGCTTTCAAGACATTTTGTTTTCGGATAATCGCAAAATCAAACTCTTAAATTCTTTACAGGCAAAACAATGCAGTCACTCGAGAGTCTTCATGTTGGCATTTCGGTGAGCTATTTTTTAACATTGCATGTACTCTGTGGTATTCTGTAACTGAACGCGTGCTTTTTTAGAGTGTTTAATGATGTTCGAATACGATTTCGTGTTTCCTCCTCTAACAGCAATGGTGCTCTGCGCCGCCCTATTTTACACGTGCGTGGCTTGCGGAGTGTTTCTGCTGTTCATCTTTTTCACCAAGGCGGAGTCGTGTACCACCAACAAAATATTCATCGGCGTCAACGGAGGCCTGTGCATGGTGTTGGCTTTCATTTCGGCACTGCCTTGCTCCGAGAGAAGTAAGTTTTGAAATGGAATCTACCGGATGAGCTAAGAGTTACAACCGCTATCGTGTTTCGGTTCCCATCCATTTATTTGCACTCATGTATATATTGAAACGAATTATTTGATTATAAATTCGTTTCAACGAAAAAAAAAAAAAGAATTATTGTCAGAGGGCCATTTTGTATTCGGATAAATATAAAATGGAATCGTTAAATTCTTTACTGCATGCTATTTGGAATCCTTAATTTCTTCACAAAGAAATGATTTGTAATACTCGTACTTTATTAATACTCTAAATTCGTTTCAACAGCAGTGTCTAAAGCGATCTAAAGCGATTGCATCATAAAGAATGACGTTATAGACAGTTTAGGTGGAAAACGCATTTTTATGAACCGCTCAATTTGGAATTAACAGAGAATAGTTATAATATAATTTAATTTTATATTTTAGAATAATGTATATAAAAAAGATAATAAATATATCGCGAGGCTTATAAAGTTACTGATACTTTAAAGATAACCTGCTAAATTTTTATTTTCATTTATTTTTGTTTCTGGGTTACCACGAATTGTAATTAATTATAATTTCCACAAAGTAGACAATAATGTACAATTTTTAATGCTTCTAATCGGATAGTTAAAAAACACTTACCGGGAATCAAAGATTATTAAAAAAATTGTTAGTTTATGTGCTTTGTTCATTATTCGTAATTTAATTGAAGTGACTTTTATCAGGTACAGGCGATTCCAGATCTGGCCTATTGCAATCGGCCATCATATCAGCCTATGTGGTCTACTTAACATGGTCGGCAATCTCTAGCGAGCCAAGACAACCAGGTATATTAACACTGAATCCAATTATAACTAATTAATATTCAGCAAAAATTAAATTCGACATTCGATGGATATAAAGGAAATCGAATTTAATGTTTCGCAATTGTTTTTTCATGGTGATGTAACAGCTAATCACGCAAACCAAACCACAGTTGCTCCCATTGGTCATTTGGATGGGACAAGTGATCAGTCTCCTGGCTACATTCAAGAATTTTATTGCGGTCCAACAGGCAGCATATTGGAATTCAACGAATACTTCATTCCGTCCATTGGTATAGTAATCATGTTTGGAACGGTTATATATTCCAGGTAATTTTTTAATTAATTTTATTGTTTTTTTTTTAAGTACAAATACAGGATAATACTGTATAATACACATGTGTATTACAAATTACTTATAAATAAACTTTATATTTCAGTTTATCTGTTTCCCATAAATCTCACCATCTGGGAATCAATGTTCCAGGCCGAAGGGTAAATAACTTTTTCTGTTATACCTTTACAATACCAGAATATTAAAATTTCATCTTTTTTATCCGACAGGTGTATGTTTAATCTGTGCAAAATTAAACTATAAAATACAATTGTAAAACGTTGAAGCTCTTCTTCCTATTGAGATTCTTTCCAACGTTTGAGAGTAAAAAATAAACATTGGCTTTGTGGTGTTATGACGTATTATTATATTAGACAAACTGCCATAATACGGTAATTCAGCATAAACATTTTATTTGTACCAATAGCAAAAAGTGGGAACTGAAGTCTCCATTAGCCCGGATGAAAGTAAGTAATGTTAATTACAATTTACCATTGAATACTAAGTGTTATTCCAGAATTGTAACGCAAATGTAGAGCAACTGTTTCATGAGTTTCATTGCATATTCGAAAAGGTACGGTGCAACAAAAGCACGCTTGCGTAAGCATTAATTCCCTTGCTTGATATTAAACATTGATGTTATTACAGTCATTACCACAAGAGGCGAACGAGGGGGTCAGCGAATATTCTACAACGAATCGGAATCGGTCGCATACAGTTATTCATTTTTCCACATCGTTTTTGCTTTGGCCTCCATGTACATAATGATGCAGTTGACCAATTGGTTCAGGTAAGACATTTTTGTAATTTTTTAAAATCCTTGTTGGGAGAAGCATTAATCGTGATTCAAATGGGGAAAAAAAATGTACTGACAGGTAAATTTTTGAATTTATGGTACGATAACGCTGAAATTGCCCTATTAAATAATCAGTTTAATTAACTAATAATCAAGAGACCGAAAAACAATAAGCTTACTGATAAATTGAGAAAAACTGATTAAACATAAATAAAATCAGCAATATTAAAGTCCGATAGTAGGACACTTTTAATCCGTCAGGTACAGAGGACCTGTACCTGACGGATTAAAAGTGTCTTACTATCGGACTTTAATATCGCTGATTTTATTTATGTTTAACCAGTTTTTCTCAATTAATTCTACATCTGTCTCTGCGTGTATTTTTTACACCACCATCGTTTACTGATAAATATTAAAATAAACCTAAGATTCTATATCTGCTACCAATTATTATGGAACAGAAATGCATTATTAAATTACCTCTTTATTGATTGATTCATTATCACACTAAATTATGGAAGCTTCTACCTGTATAATTGTTTCTCTAAAAGCGGTTTATTTTCACCAAACGGAGTGCTTGCATTCAGAAGCGATAAGCTTGCCAAATATCTAAAAAAATTAGCTTTGGAGGCGTCTGCCATCATAACTTATTTTTATAACCCGTTCTTTGCCAGAGATTCCATAAAAATATTGAACGACTATTTGGCTAATTCAAACATATTTGCAATTTTTTTCAGACCTCATAAGGCCGACATCACAACGTTCGAGCAGAACTGGGCTTCAGTGTGGATCAAAATCGCTTCCAGCTGGACGTGCGTCTTGCTCTACTTTTGGACCATCATCGCGCCCGAGTGCTGCCTCAAGCGCCTGGATCACACCCAGCACCACCACCACTTCGATATTCATCGAACCATCGATAGGTGGCGCGGCAGATCGCGGGAAGGCACGACGGCGGCTACCAGTCCCACCAGCAGCGCAGTCCTCGACATCTCCGAGAGGAGATATTCAGAATGAATAAATTAGGATTGGGATCCAATCGCGAATCTCCACTCGAAAACTCAGCAGCGTCGCCGCCGCCAGTATTGATAGTGACTGGGGTCACGTGAGGTCATGAGCCACGAAAATCTCATTTTTACTCGTCAAGTGCCAAATATGGCGAATCTCTTGGCAAAAATTGAACCGCACAACCGTCTCTTGGTATTAGAATAGGACATTTGAACCTGTCGTGGAATTGAGATATCGATAGAAACAGTATTTCATATGAAACGTTATATCTAATTCACTTTCCATTTAGAACATTCATTTTTATAGCATCTTAACTTAATTGTTCCTACACTTTTCGCATTGGTAAACATGATTGTAAACTTCCAGGTTTTCTATTACGCACATATTAATTGTCGTGTTTTTCATGTCGTGTTTTTTCACTCAATTCTGTCGGCGTTTACTGTTGAAACTTTAATTATTAAACGTTAGAAAACGTGAACGTTATTTCCAAACTACTCGATAATCGTAATTGGTCGTATTTACAGTCAATTCCAAAACGAAATCGGCATTTATCGTAGTATTTGTTTTTAATATTAAATCGAACGTTCATGACACGCAGTTTTAATATAAAAAAATGCCTTTCCTATTCGTATTTGAGTAAATGTGTTAATTGTTATTTTATTAGCTTTTCTCACTTGAAATTGTTGAAAACGTATTTGTAAATATGTGGAACAGTATGTGCTATTTATTCATTTGCTAATCATTTTTACATTTTTTGTACTTGGTTTTATATTCTGAAACTTGTACTTCATACGAGTGTACAATGACATTGAATAAATGAAAATTTGTCATTTGAATTTTTATTGTTTTATTTGAAATATTTTGATGCGATAACAATTTTTAATATTAAATCGGCAACAAACTATTTAAATAATATTTGGAGCATCAGTACGATTCCTACGATTTTTTTAATACCTTGTATAAATTTTTAATGATGCATTTAATTGATCAAATGTACAGCCAATGCCAAAAGCAAAGAACTGAGCTCGCAATATAGTGTTTTATTTTTTATGTATGCCTTTCACCATGAAATTAGAATTTAATACATCAAATGCTAATTCTAGAATGCATTGATATTTTTAATATTATTTACAAGAGATAAATATTTGTCAATATTTAAATATCGACAAGGTTACATTTACACGAAAGAACCTCGTTCTGGTGCATAAAATAATTCAATTTCAGCATCAACGGCTCCGTTGGGTGTTAAGCGCTTTCAACATAAATTTTCACTCTATTCAAGCTTCCAACCTCTCTTGCGTGTTGGTAGCGAGATGTGCATCCTGTAACCGCGTTTCGTGCTTCAGCGCAGCATCAGCCTTTGCGCGCCTCAGCGAGATGAATGGCCGAGCCACCATACAGAAGAGACAGTGAAACGCAGAACAACTGTGATATCACATCATCTTGTAGATGTTTTTGGTGGTGAGCAGAGCAAAGCCCGAGAGCGCCGAGCGCGCCACAATTGTGTATCGATAAAGTTGCACCGCTTAACGAAAAGAATGTTGATCACTCACTAGCGGGGTCTATCGAGTGACAAGCAGCGGCATCCAATAAGCGGTTCTCCATTTAGCGAGAGGATACACGCTGTAGTGCGCGCGGGGCTATGTTTAGAGTGGGCACGTCACAGCCACGCTCGTCACATGTCATGTCGATTGTTGACATTGAACCTGCAAGACGGCAACTCGCGCGGGACAATCAATTTTCAGCCGCCCGATCGGCCATGTGAGGATACGCGGGGACGATTGAAGTCAAGAAAAGGTAAGTGAATCTGTATTTCCTTAAACGCATCATTGCCGGGACAGTGCTCAGATCTCTTGGTCTTATCAAGTTGATGCTCAACAAATACTTAAGTTTACGAATATTTCGTATTTATCATTACCTTAATGTCTTGTTTCAGAAAAACATTGATTTTGTATTAGCTAAATTTCACATTTATTTTTATTTTTCCAAATTAATTCTATCGAAAAAAATTGCTTAACCTGTTTTGAAAGGCGAGGCGTTATAGCATGTCCACAAAATTCGAGTGCAAACATGCCATGAAATTAAAGTGTAAGATATTGGAGTTACGAACGTGGCAATGATTCAGTAGCTTGCGCAAATTACAATGAAATATATCCTATGAGTACTATTACACAAATTATAGAAAAATTTATTTTTACTTTGCAAATAATGTGCATATATTTTTACTTGTTTACAAAGTAATACCTCGTATATGGGTCTTTTCATTGCTATTTAAAATCTGCAGAATTGAAAGTATTTTGCTGGAGATCTACAAAAATGTGACCCTTTCTCTTCCTATACCCTATTGGTTGACGTATTT
>JAUJYS010003920.1:0-12528 GCA_033995665.1 Melogona broelemanni | reverse complement strand
GGGTGGGCGGTGGAAGGGGGAGCGGGCCGGGGTCTGGTATGACAGAGTAGGGGGTCAAACTGATGTCAAGAAGCTGTGGGGAGGGGACGGCTCGATAGTGACGAGTTGGTGATAAGGGTAACTCGTGATGGAAATATAAAAAAATTTAACGGTCGTATCGAAATACGTGGACACGCTAGAGCTGTTCTCAATTGATAGATGATGGTAAGTTGGTCGTTGGATCGTGAATATAAAATAGGTGTTTAAAAATTTGTATGCCTGAAATAAATTTACTAGTATGACTGAATGATGTTATCTATTTAGTTAGACTAGTGATATCTGTAAATTAATCGTGAATATCGTAGAATTTTTTCATACAGTGAACATCGATCTTTATTTTGTGATCAAAATCTTGCTGAACAGATCTATCCGCAAATTCCATATTGTACTGATTTAGAAAGTCATTTTTTTCCGTTATGGCGATTTTACTTTGCTGAATAGGTTTGTGCAATGATTGCTAATAAATCTAAAAATGTAATAAATCTGAAAAAATAAATCTCGCCCACTTACGTGCATTCCAACGGCAAATGCCATTATGCTAATTAGCGATGATTTATTTTAAGATACATTATTGTAGGTAGTGCGTTTTCAAAAGGTGAAGCCGCGATCATATTCTGAGTCTTGTTGAAGCGCTTTTACGAGAGAGAAATATGAACTCGCGCCGGTGAGTAGCGAAACGGTGAGCCCAATTAAGTACGGCGGTGGCGATTGCGCCGGTGCTGCGGCCTAGGCTTTGTTTATGCCTCTATAATTTTCTCAGGTGTCGATAGATGGCGTCGCCGTCATTCCACTATTTTTAATTGGCAATTTCGCCTTCCACCGGTATATGTAATGAATGAAGCTGGGGAAACATTAGCGCGCCGGCCGGCCGACAGGGGTGCTATATTTAACCGTAACGGGGGAAGATAGAACAATTAGGCGAACCGTTTTGAGATTGCTACCCCCCTCACCGCTTCGTTCTCTCGAGAGGACTGCGTGGTTAAAACCCAGAGCGTACCTGTCCGGAGATCAACCCCGCGCGCGCGGCGGTGCTTTCCCGGGAAAATGTACCGCGTGGCCCGGCGTGGTCACGGTGAGATCGCGCGAAATCGGCGGTCGTATATAAACCTGGCCGGGGCCGACGTCAAATATTCCCTTTACTTCTGTGTATCGGCCGATACGCCGCCCCGCCCTATTCGGAACCATCGTCCGTTGTGTGGTAACCCGTAACTACGTCGCTTGTGAAAAGATAGAAGGCAGAAGGGAATGTTAACAAGGAGACAACGTCGCTAGTGTGTAGCCACTCGCCCGTGTTTGCTAAGCTTTTTTTATCACTGTAGTGCTTATCGCTACAGGATTACTACCCTTCATGTCGCTATGGCGATATGTGAGGGGTAGGGAAGGGGAATGACAGCTGGTATAGCCAGGCTGCTGGATCAACGCCTAAGCGCTGGACTCCCTAATGGAAGCTCAGGGGTGACACCAGTACCGCGGCTCGTCGAAGAAACGAGAGCTTGCGCGAACCCGGTACCGTCCGCTTCGTATGATGTTGCCATACCCACTGAGCCATCAGTACGTAAAATAAATCTGACTGATTAATATATTTTTTTATAAATTTCGCTTCCATTAGTGCCCCCTTCGAAAAGCGAAGGAAACTCCGCGAGTGGCTACACACTAGTGACGCTATCCCCTTGTTGACACTCACTTTTGCATTCGATGTTGTTACAATCACGGTATGCACATGAACCCGTCTATGTGTGTATACGCTGTCAGGGGATTGTGTGTGTGTGGGGAGGGGGTAGGGTGGCTACTTTGAACGGCGTGTTGGCTGATTGTTTTTGAGAGCTCGGTACGCCCGCGGAGGTTCGATCAGCGGTCGCCACCCCGCCGCGTTTCCAATAATAAGGAGCGGGATCGGTAATTTTGGTTAATGGGGTTTTTCGGTGGGCCGCGGGGCGAGTCAATTTACGATCCGCGATTGACCGCGACTAACCTCTCCCCGCCCATCATCTACCTGAGTAGCGCGGCGTACCGCCTTTATCGGGAAAGCTGTTGCCAGCAGGGACCACTAGTTGCGCACGTTCTTGTTCTGATCAGCTATGCCGTAATCGAATACAAATGCAATTCTTACAATGCAATTATTATTCCTATTCATTCAATATACACAGTGTACATATAGTTTATCCAAATTTCTTGCTGACGTTCTGTCCTTATGATATTGTGGATAGTGCGCTAGTTTTTTTTATTCAAATTGTTGCCAAAAATACACTAAAAAACAATGCTAGTAATCCCAGTCTTCGACTGCGTTAGCCAGTTCGACAGTAGCTGAAGCATGCGGATAGAAGAAGGCTCGAGAGACATAAAAAAAAAATTCTTTTTCTGGTGCTGTTTAAAAAATTATTATTTGGTTTTACTTTTTTATAGTTTTTTCAGTAATTATTTTTAACCATTGAACAGTCAAACCTGATTTTCAATATGACTCGAGATTAATTTTCAGCTGCGTATTCGTTTTTTGTTGCTCTCAGAAGTGTCTCAATTTTCGACGCATCAGCCAAAAAAAATCATAAGCTTTTTTTTCTCGTGTTTCATCTTATAATGAACCTGTTCAGAATCTTGATTGTTCATCCGCGATTTACAACTGCTGAAGCGCGAAAACTACTTCGATATGGGGTATTGGGGTTAGACTAACTCTCGAGAATAGCTTAGTTAAGTTATAGTTAAAATTTGTATCACGCTGGTTCTGTTGTATGCTGCAGTCACCTGCGAATTGCGAATGGCGGAACAGCTCGTAAAATAGTTTAAGTAACTGCACCGCAATTCCCCCCCCCCCCCTACACACACACACCTCCTCTCTCTGCATCCTCAATTCCGTTCCACCTTCAGAGCGTTTTCTATTTTTTGTACTCGCCGCGTTTTCATTACGAGCTTCGAAGTTCATCGAAGTGATGGGCGTCGTCGATCCTCTCAGTTTAGACTAGCCAACTTTTGCGAGAAGGGGGGAGAAAAATGGTGAACGCGGCTCTGTTCGAATGGCATCGAAATTGCAAATGAAAATGTTGTGACTGGCTGCGGCCACCTTCACGCCGATCGGCTCGTGAATCAATGAAATAGCCGACAGTAATGGTGCTAATTGATTACACCGGCGCTGCGTTTGTCTATGTGGGTCCTGCGAGTTGTAACGTCGATGCTTCTCATTCGATATTATAGCGGTGGTGGTGGTGGAGGGGAGGTTATCCTCGTAATTCGGGTGTAAAAACAATTAATGCCGCCCAAGTCGCGTACCCAATTTATCTATCCCTCTACTTCTATTAAACCGCCCGCCCGCAGGAAAAAAATTCCAATTAATACTTGACATTTTGTCTATATTTATTGGCGAATTTGGCGACCTGTTCTCGCGCGAAGTTGTTTTTTTTTTTTTCTCGCAACCCTTTTTTTCGCATTCGATCTGGGGCGCATCTCGGTGTGTGTGATTCGGGGAATTTTGTGGTGTAGCGAAAAGCCAGCGAGCCCCTAGCAAGAAATATGATGTAGCTTAAAAATTAAATTTACGGTTATGAGCTCTGCGTCACGTATGTGCGTATTATGTTATCCTTTCGTTTCAGAATGTATTACGTGGAATTTAGAACTTTGATTAAAGCAACATAGCGAACTAGTATTTTAGTTAAATTGAAGGTTTATGAGCATGAAAAGAAAATTCACTATCCTATAATGCACATAATTCAAATGTTCAATTTCTTGGAATGGACAGTGAAAACCTATTTCCCAATGAAGCAGCTATTTTTATTGATATTTGTTGGTAATTTTTCTTTTTCTCCAGCTAGCACGTTCTTTATTATCCGCTCTCTTATTTTATTTTTGGTTCACACAAATGAGATTCGATTTAAATTCCCCTGTGGCTTAGACGGTGTTACCTCGTGTTGAAATGGTTGATATTGGATTTATGACCAAAAGGATCCATGCCGGTATGCGAATTCAAAAATAACGGTGCTGATGATCTTCCACTATCTCTTTTCGCAACACTACCCCCCCCCCCCTCCTCCCTTTCACATCCAATCTGCTCTTTGAAGCCTCTTATCCCACTGTTTCTGTTGCATACCTCCCCTATCGAGTTCGTTCCATCATCGGTCATCGATTCATTCCCCTTATATGCGTGTCAGTCAGGGAGCTGAAACCCCTAGCTCGAAAACAGCTAGGGGAATATGTACAGTATTCATACTCCATTCGTGTACACTATATATATTGCAGATGGCGCTGAAGGGTAGCCATGCTACAGGAATTTCGGCAGGCACCAAAATTGGCTCATTAGTTGCTAATGGAGCAGATTACAGTGGTAGAGCGGCCGCAATTTTTCGACAGTTTTCACCACGTCCGAGGGAGACCACAACTCTCGAGAGTACTTTCTGTCTTCCCCCTACTCACTTTCTTCGTTTAGTCGATAGTTTTTTTTTATTTCCTTCTACAAACTGATTTGAAAGAGCCGAATCTTAATGGGTATGTTTTCTGTATTTGCTTGTCCTCTTGGTGGCGGTATTTTCGTTCGAATCCGAATTGCAAATATAATTCAATAACTTTGTAAGAGAATTTCTTCCCAATCAAAGTCCGTAATACTTGCACTTGTAATTTTAAAAAATACTGAGTTCATCGACGTGTTAAATTTACTGTATGTTGTTCGAATGTTTCAATTAATCAGTATTGTTTCGTATAACTACACTTTTTAGTTACACTGGCTCAGAACGTGGTTGTGGTGACTATATTATGAATGAATGTTCCAATGTATGTGCATTTCGAACTTTATAGCTAAATACACAACTATTCGAAGCAAATCTGTTCGATTTGTACATCATGCTTTTTTCCTATCCAATAGATTACTCTTTCCTGTGCTCAGTTCATCCTCGTAACGTGAATGCAAGCAAGGCAATTTTTATTATTTACTCAATATTTTTTTGCGATTTCCATCACAGTTAGGGGATTCCTGGGTTTTGGGTGTCTGTGTGGACGTCTGCGAGCGCTGACGACCCGCGTTGTATTGCGGGTGACCCGCACGTGCCACCCGCGCCGCACCGGGCCGGCCCACCACGCGCAGTCTCCTGTCAATAAACCTATGATGAGCAGCTGAGAGAGGAGCGCTATGACCGACCGGGGACGAATAAAGTCTTATCCGCGGATCAAATGACCATGTTGATTGATTGGCAACATCGTGTCGGCCCGCGTTACACACGAGAGAGCCCGTGTCTGTGGCTCCGTGTGTGAACGTAAAAGTTATAGGGAAAAGGCGGAAAAAATATGGGAAGGAAATCGAGGGATGTGAACTTACTGATGTCAGTTGGACTTGTCCGGGGGAAGCATTCGCGATCGAGAAACTGCGTTTCAAATTCAGGTGCATTATTATCCTTATTTTGAATTTCCAATTTGATGATGCCGCTATCAGCCAACTGTGCTGCACTTGGCCACGTACACAAGGAACTGCAGAGTAAAGCTCAGATCATTTGGAAATTTAAATCGGCGTCATTCGACTCATTCATTAGGTTCCATGTTGCAATTGTATTTCATT
Organism: Melogona broelemanni; assembly: GCA_033995665.1. Classification (NCBI taxonomy): domain Eukaryota; kingdom Metazoa; phylum Arthropoda; class Diplopoda; order Chordeumatida; family Chordeumatidae; genus Melogona; species Melogona broelemanni. Next base: position 6,959 of record JAUJYS010003920.1, on the reverse strand, counting down.
CACTGCCAATTCGGTAATGTATTTTCATGTTTAAAAAAACAAACTGCATTTAATTAGGTCAGCTTTAATGATATACTTTTTGGAGTTCATTGGAAACATTTCTCCCAAGATAAATTTTAACTTGTGGTTAGGCTATGTCACCAATTATTTGATCAACTGCTGATTTAATTTCTAATATGATTCTAATTTTGGCCAATTGCCAAAATTAAACAGTGTTACCCTTTTGAAAAATATTGGAACTACACAGTCGTTTGATGTAAAGCTATGATAGATCATAGATAGATTACATAGCTGAATTGAGATCGGGCTATGCTGAGCCCAAATCGTTCGCGGTTCTCCTGTCTCTTGACTGCTATCAGACGGCGATAGGACGAAAGTCGTTCAGCATCAAATCGAATCGCCCTATACAGCGTGTCGGTATTTTTTTTCTTCTCATTTACTGCTGCCTCTGATCCCGGTAATCGGTCTGTTGACCAACGACTACACAAACTCAATGTTTGAGTTTTGTTTTTTTTCGCTTTCATTGGTTCGTATGAACGCTGAACAATTATCTATACATGTACACTGTACATGCACGTACGTACTAGTTCTCTATACAGTTTTTTTTTGTGGCTGTGGCTAGTTTTCTATACAGTTTTTTTTTGTGCCTGTGGCATCACTGAGACTTGACCGTATTTCGAATTAAAGATCGCCCAGCAACAAATCCTGGAATTTTTCACGATAACTCTCTCTTTCTATTCGTTTCTGCTATAAGCCCATTTTCTTCAAAGTGGTTTCCAGGAGTTATATAAGATCACTAGTCGGTTCTGTTATTCTGGAAGATACTTTGTGGTCATAAGAAATAGTAATGAATTATTGAATTTTCACATTATGCTTACTATCTTAAAAGGAAGTGTTCATTTTGGAAATTGTTGCTTGACGAAGTAGCGATCTCCTATAACGCATCTAATGTTTTTGTTGGGCACATGCAGATAATTATGGAATTTTAGAAAATATTTGTTATTTATCAAACATTGTTAGATATAAAATTTATCAAATATGCAAAATTATGACTTGCTAGAAGAATTACATCTATTACCCTTTTTTCTTGATCACTGTAGTGAATGTCACTTCAGGAGGCTCTGTACCCCTCGTCTTGCTGTGGCAATATGTAGCCCTTGAAGTAGCTATTTGTGCTTTGATTAAATGCTTAGAGCCACAAACTTCAACCATTCACCATTTTCACCACAAACTTTAAGTATTAACAAGTAGGGTTGAAGATTGCATTCTAGTTTAAGACATCAACGCTTTGCTTCTAATATTTCTACCACGGTTATTGCAGTTAGTGGTTGATTTTTTGCTGACATAAACCCACTCTGTCGCTACGAGTCTTGCGTGTGGCTAGACGCACGAGTTACACTGACTTTTAATTCTTCCAGTTGGCTCTGGCAAAAAAGAATGGAGGAAAAGTGGCTGCAATGCAGCTGGCTACAGAAACGACAATCTGTTTTTGTCAACGCAATGTTGGGTGGCAATATGCGACATACACACAGGAATGGGGGGAAAGGAACGAAGAAAAAAAAAATCACCAATACGGGAACGAGAACTCCAGCAAACGGGAAATTTAGTGTACAAGGAAAATAATAATAAAAAATATATATATATGGGGAAGGCGAAAATGGAGGAGAAAAAAGTTGATCACGAGGAATCGAAATCTTTTATTTTTTGTCATCTCACTCCCTCTCTCTCTCTCTTTTCTCCGGTCTTTTTTCTTCATAATGCCGGTCGCGCGGGCGTTTCATCGGGATCTAAGCCGACCAATCTCGAAGCTCCATCAGTTCTTCGAAGGCTTTATTACGTTTTGGGCTTATGATTGTTGTTTGACGGCCTGTAAAGTAACGACCATTTTTTCTTTGCTTCTTCTTTTGCTTCCACTTTCCTATCTCGTCTCGCATTATGTGCGTCGTAAGGACTGTCCTGATAGGCCTTGTGTGTCCTGTATTCGTTCTCGGTGACCAGCGAGGAAAGCGTGCTCCAATTTGAGGTGCGCTTTTTTTTTTTTGGTCACTCAAATAATTACTTTCCTTTCGGAAACTGTATTGCTTCGTTTCTTCAATACATGGCTCTACAAAATAAATTGTATGTTGTGTTATGGCTGTGGCTTGGCAGCAATATTGTATTTACCAGAATATGACGTTACTTGTTAACCAAGATATTTTCTTAGTTCATAAATTGTCTTTTGATAATTAAAGCATCGGAACTATTTTGTGTTTGTTATTGGTTAGTTGGGAGTGGAGAACCTTGTCTACGAATGAAAATGTCGTTGTGCTGGGTGTTTTTTTTTCTGTCTATTGGCTAATAATCCGTGTCATTTCACATTGTGTTGTGATCTCGTTCATCGTCATCCCGTTGATCCAGCGTCTTCATATAATTTACATTCGCATGTTTTTTATATACTTTCATTGAAATGGTAGAAATGCCGATAATGACCTATGTGATGTTGTTTCTATCCAGATATAAATATTTAAATACCATCACGTTGTATACGTTCGTAGTAGTATATAATTGTGTTAGTATATTATTGTGTTGCGTTGTTGGCATGAACATATTTGGTTTGTTGACGATTAGTTTGAACCGCTGAATGTGCTAACGCGTGCGATTTCCTGCCAATATAGGTGGCAGCACCGTACTTTTCGCTCGGCCAATCGGAACGGTCCATATTGAGGAGTGCTCTCGTGCATGGTTGGTTGGTTGATGGTGGTGTAGGGGAGGGATGGGGTGGCGGCAGAAGCCGAACGTGCCATTATATCGTCGGTCTTGGCGAGAGACCGGAAATGATCGAACAATGGCGCCTCCATCGAACGATCCAGCGCCTCCACTTCTCCTTAAATGATGATAACGGAACAAACAAAACAGCAACAAAAGGAACGGGTGATTTTTTTCTTCTTCTCATCTCTTGCCCGTTCTTGCGACTGTTTCTCACGCCACTGACTCCATACTGGACAGCGTTTGGTCAGATAAAGTCAATCCACTGAAAACCAATTCAGTAGAGAACAATCTTTTTCCCAATGAAACTCCACTTTCTCTCTTCATTTAGCATTGAAGATATTACCACCTTTAAAGGTTAAATTGATCTGCTGAACTTGTTCTTGTGCTTGTCCGTAACTTGTTGCAACTTGTCCTATTTCAGTTCAGTTCTTTGTTGATGGTAGTCTAGTCGATGGACTTGTGAGTTCTCCTAAGTCAACTTGATGGTTGAATGCTATTTCGCAAAACGACTTCGACATATCGTCGCTGGTGCGAAGTGATCTAGGTCTGCCACCATTTTTCTGTCTCCATAAGCGTATATGCGCACCCTGGCAGCAAAACCTTAACAAACAACAATGCAATTATTGTTATTATTGTGTATAGGCTGCTCTCGGCATGAGCTCTTTCACGTGCCTACTGTGTGTATATATTGCTCGGAATCTATCGTATAGACTCTGTACATGGGCAGGAATTGGGAAACGAAGTGTTGCTCCAAATTTCTTTTCTATTTTCTTTTTGTGTGTGTGTCTCTCTTTCTCTCCCTTTGGTGGTTGTTATTGCCTCTGTCGATCGAATTATCTGCCCAAGATGTATATGAAGGGCCCCGTATGCCTCCGAGTGTGCGAGATGAGCAGCCACAACACAAAAAAAAAATTTCCGACGATAATTCCGGATATCTTCGGAAAGAAGGCGAGAGGGCAAAAAAGGGCTCTCTCTGATGATTGCTCGGGGTTTTATCTAGGGGGTGGAAAACGAAAACAACCGTCGGCTTATCACCATCATCGATAGAACGTTGATTTCGTCTGACTTCCGTTCGGAGGCGCTGCGTGCTGCTTCGTAAATTAACGCACGCGGCAGTCTGTTGCCCATTTTCTCTCCCCCTCCCCCTCCATAATGTTGCGGTTCCATCTGGGTCGATGAATTGCGTTTCTTTTCTCGTTTGAAAACCTCGTTTCTCGATTGGTTCAATTTGTCTAAATCGTACTGGGAGGCTCATGTGCGTTTTAGGTCTTATGCAATTTAGAAGTTTGAAGTTGAAAATCAATTGAATTGTATGGTCATTTATTTTTTTAATGGAAAATTTCCCTTACTGTAGTGAATACCACTATAGGAGATTCTGTAACCCTCGTGTTGCTTAGGCAATGTGTGAGGGACTTTTCACCCCAGGATCGAATAAACGAGAGCTTGCGCCATGAATCGAACCCGGGACCGTCCGCACCACAGTCGGTTGCAATTCCCACTGGGCAAGACGGGTTATGTCATCGTTGACCATTATCAGTCATTATGCAAATAAGTTTTGAATTCATTGTAATTGATATTATAATGTCTTAAACATTAGTCATGTTTTGAAACATGAGTACTATTGAAATCGATTAATATAGTGAAATGATTGTACATTTTTAATGGGTTAAATAATCGTTGTTTTAAAACAAATGATTAGTTTGCACTAGTCTATAGTGTAGGCCTCCAATTTCAAATACAGAGCGACCGATAGTTGCATGGCCCAATGTGCTCCTTGTTCAGCTTCAGTCGAAGTTTGTTTTGTCCAAGTTGTTAGCGAAAATATAGATGAAGAGGCATTCCGAACTTTTAATACGCCTTTCTACCAACGCCGTTTCGTGTAATCATGATCATCATATGTTTTTCGAGCGTTGCGTATATCCATAACCAACGAGGGAAACGCAATAAAATAATATTCCTTTCGTGCTTTTTACGAGCTCAAGTTTGATGCGCGCGCAATATTGATTCGATATTTTGATGGTTAACCATTTCTAAATAGCCCTTGTGTGTTCGCCAAGGAGGAAACTATTTTATACTCTTCGAAATTGGGGATGCCTCTCTCAATAGACTCTGTAGCTACCACCACCTCACCCTTGGCATCACGCATGTGTATAAATATCCTCATGACGCCAGATAATTTTTTTAACTTATAGAGAAAATCCAACTGCACGTAGGATAAAAAAATACACCTTACTATATTTATTAATCATTTCTGGATTTAGATGAATTTTACCTAAACCTTACGATTGAAATAGTCCTTTAAGATTGAAATGACCAATTCTGGAAGATTTTATGTATCGGGTATGTTGTTATGATGTGATCTAGAAATTAAATTATATTTACCATTTAAGCTAGTGGATTAGTTAAGAGTACGCACGGATGTTTAAGGTGCTATTTCAAAAAGCTCCACGAATCTGGAAAATCGTATCGGTGAAGACCGTTTTTAATTAAGGTGTTATTTTAATCAGTGTTCGTTGTAAATTTATATTGGTTTTAATGGCCTTGCCATTTATTTTTTTATGCGGTAAACAATTTTTAATTCGCTCTCGGTTTCACATTGAAAATCGCCCAGGGGTTTAGGAGGTTTCATCCCGCATCGACTCCACCCTACACACGCACTCTTCTCTGTGTTTAAAAATTGACTCGCGTATTTTTTTCATCAAGTCAATCGTGTGGAACGTGGTGAGGTTTCATTTTAAGTACCCACCGCGGTCTTAAGTGGGGATATGTAGCCCCGGCGTATGCGGTGTATTTTAGCGGCGTACATGCGCGCCAATAGGTCGAGTTATAAAAATCGGAGAAGGGGGAGAAAAAAATAGTGCCGTTATATTAGGAAACGCTCAGTTTTAAAGAGCAAATTATATCGACGAGCATCTTTTTTTCGGGATCGCGGTGGCGATAGTTGGCCAATCTAGTAGAACCACGACGCCCGTGCTGGTCTATGGCGTTCCTGGTCACAGACGGCAACGCCTCCTATGTTTCCAATCGCTTGCTAGTTTCTTCTGATCCATCTTACTCTGGGCTCTTACACGTAAGTGCTCGTTCTCTGAAAACTCCCTTCGCCGCCCTCCAATCCACGTCTACACTCACTCCATCTATATCTTCAGTTCGTCTTCCCTCTACGGCATGTACGAGCTTGTATGATGTTGATCTACAGCTTTTTAATACACTTTTTTTCTGTATCGACTGATGCGGCAACATAAAATAACTGGTGGTTGCTCTTACGGCTCTACAATGTGCAGGGCCCTCCGATTGATTTTTAAAACCGACACCAAATTGCCAGCAAATAGCTGTCTTTGTGGTGGATTTATTGGCCAGTTTGGAAGAGATGGGTGTGACATGGGCTGAGGGTTTTCCACGGATTTGCGCGGTATTTTATAATCACAATCGTTTCGGGGAAATTGTTCGTCCTGGCGGGTTAGGTGATGTGAAATCGTTACGGTTGAGTTTGTCGTCAAAATTGGCCAAATTGTCGAGTGTTTCTCCGAACGCACTCATCTTTCTCATGATTCTAACGAACCTTTCGAACAACGTTGGGTTATCGGTGTAATTCTAATTTGTTATTACTTCTCGAAAAATGATGGATGAATTTTGAATTAGGAGAGAAACAATTTTTTAATGTTTAGGAATTTCTTAATTATTTTTTTATATTTTTGTTTAATGTTTTTCTTTAAGGACTGGATTGAATCAAATTGTACTATTTTTATTGTGACAAATGAATGTGTTTCTTAGATCAAATTCTAATTTACGCCGCGATCAAATGCTGCGGCACATAATTGCTTGAAAGTTTGACTGAATGCTGCACCCTGTTGTGCGGCAATCACTCACAGCATACGTGCATTGCAGAGCTGCATGCTTTCTTTTATTGCATATCTTACTCGTGGATCCGCTTTAATCGTCCCTTTCTCCATCAGTTATGTTCTGCGTGTGTGGTTGAAGTCACGATATTCGATTCATACTTTTATTTGATGAGCACAATAATTCTGATGTGTGAATTTTCGTTAAATATCTGTGTCGGAATTAAGGAATAATTTTAGTTATTTGAATTGTTATGAACGTAATTAAATTATTTGGTTTTATCAGCCAATGACATTTTTTTTTATTCCAGATCACTGTAGTGAATAACACTACAGGAGGTTATTGTACCCCTCGCGTCGCTGCGGCGATATATG
>JAUJYS010003919.1:0-12529 GCA_033995665.1 Melogona broelemanni | reverse complement strand
TTAAAAAAAAAAAAAAAAAAAAAAAAGTTCTGGACTCCCTAATGTAAGCTTATGGGTGACGCCAGTATCCCAGGCTTACGAATAAACGAAAGCCTGCGCCGGGAATCGAACCCGGGACCACTTGCTCAGTAGAATGTGGTCATGCTCAGTAGAATGTGGTCATACCCACTGTGCCACTGGGGGCCGACTGGGGGTCGACTGGGGGATTGATACTTTGTTATCGTTGTGATCTATTTTTTTTTTGTCATATTTATTTTTCTGACTACTTCATGGTTCAGATGCTCTCCTCTTCCTACCTGCATAATGCTTTATTTATTTATTTTTATTTTTGCGAACATGAAACACATGTGACTGTGCAACTACATGTGAACTGACATTTATTACGCTCACATCAAGCGTTCTATATCTGTCAACAAAATTTGACTCCGCGTTGCCACTTTTTCTTTTATTTTTATTGGTACTAGATGCCGGTCTACGATTTATTTTACAACTTTGCGCTTATTCCATATTAGAATTAAGCAGCTACTTATCCCCCTTTCATATTTCGGATGGAGAAGATAGACATTCTGATAAGGCGAGTCTTCACATTTAGTAAACAAAGCGATTAGTCTTCCTTTTTGGGGTACCCTTTATTCACGTGTTAAGCCCCGCTTAACCTTACTCGTCATTTGTTCCACTAGGTAAACATTGTTATCGAGCTTTGTTCGTGCGCGCAAGCTCAGACTAGACGCTTATATTCCGGTCCAGACGCCGCGTATGTGTCGTTAAACTTCTTAATTTATGCTTATAGCGTCAGTGGAGGTTTGTACTGGAACTAAACCGCATTCTTTTAAAACGAAAATAAAATTTAAAAAATGAAACGCTCTACTAGAGAATTACCTAACGGTTAAAATCCTAGCTTTCTTCGAAGTACGTTACGTTAGTCGTTTAATCGTAGGCTTAAATATGAAATCGGGTTAAATGCCCTCTTTACTGAGCTTTGCATCACGTACAACGCGTAACCACCGCATTACTCGAACACTCTCCACGCCGCTTCATGGTGGGTCTAGTTCTACCGGGTATTTACTAATTAATCAACCAACTGAAATGGGAGCAAACCTATAAAGAGGGTTATGAAATCTGCGGGTGGAATCAATTAATTTCAATTTATGAGCAACTCCGCCGGTTGTGGGAATTGTCGGAAGGTATTCGATTAGTCTGATCACTGATTTAATCCTTAGTTTAGGAATATGCACATAACTGTGAGCAGGCCCTTTGAGGGTTTCGAATTTGCGAATTTGCTCAAAAAGCATGTACGGGTATACCGATATAGTCTTGTACCGGTACTCAATATAGATTGGTTAACAGAATTTTTTTTTCGAATTATTCCGGAAGCTATACGAATTATTCGATTTTGGAATTTGTTCATATGACATATTTCCATTGCCGCAAATGAATTTTGTACCGAACGTTTCCGTTTTATTCCCGCTTTTGTTTATTTTAGTGAGCGTTATAAGTCACTTGGATGCATGGACAAGCACTGTACGGTGTATATGTACTGTATATGACGTACATGAGATTGGACATCTTTACATTTAAACATTTGGTCAGTAGTCCTCTATGGAGCAGAAACATGGATAATGAACAAGGAAGAGAGGTATAGGTTGGAAGCATTCGAGATGTGGGGACAGAGGAGGATGGAAAGAGTGAGTTGGATAGACAGACTGACTAATGAGACATTTCAGGCAAAAGTGTAAGAAGAATAAAAATCAGAATAATGAGATAGATAGGACATGCCTTGCGCCATGTGGGACCACAATTTTGAGTTTTAGAGGGGATGAGAGGGGATTTAGAAGGCAGGACAAGAGCAGGTAGACCAAGAAATGACTTTGTGTCCCAGTTATGCCAAGACACAAGCTTCAAATACTACTATGAAGTGAAAAGAAAGCCAGAAAATAGGAGAGAATGGAGAGACATCGCCCATGGCTGACTGTCAAACCAGTCCCAGGACTGACTAACCATTGATTGATTGACATTTAAGCGAATAGCGAGATGTTTTACGGGGACAGCTTCGAAAGGAACGACTAACATTTATAATAATTGAAATATGATTGATGAGCTCGTCAGACTCTGTTCATTTCTTTTGCGCTGAGCCGCACCATATTCAACTATTTAATTATATGCCTCTATGAAATATTCAATCTGCCAGTAAGACCGCTTGCACTTCTAAAATTGATTTTCAATGAGACTGACCGTCAAAGTTGAGTCCTTCCAAGATCTGCGGCAGCTGATAGGTCTCCGACGTGTACTTGAGCAGGAGCCCTCTAGCGGTGGTCTTGGCAGTGGAGGAGAACTCGACGGTCAGTTGATTCCAGCTAGAATACAGAACAGGCGGTGGCATGTTGGAGTTGCAGTAGCGTCCGATGAGGTTCTCTTTGGTGGTGCCGTCGTAAAAGTCCACAAAGTCCTCCTGACAGTTTTCGCTGCCGATGATGTCAAAGTCCTCCACGGTCACCATGATGTAGTGACGCTCGGGCACCTCGATCAGCCAACGACAACGATGGTTGTTTTCGTAGTTGAGCGGATGGTTGATGCTCTTGATGTAGCCGCACGATGACGTGCATGTCAGCTTGTCCGAACAGGTGTAGTCGCCTACTCCGCAACCCGGACAATCTGAAATAGGAGTTTCGTTATTTTCAAATGGCATTGGAGTATTCAATTGCGTTTGACTCTGATTTTAAATTTTTGAATTATGTTCTCTTTTCCGCTATTCTTTACCGTTTTAATGCCCAGATCGTCTGTTTGGGCTTGCTTCGCAGCACAACTTCAGATATTGCGCCCTATTCCTGCCTTAATCCATTTTTACATATTTAGTTTGCGAAAACCATAACACTACAATGGGCAAAAAGAGCGCCCTGCTGGTTTTTGTCGTGAATATTTCGTATTTTGATCGCTGTTATTAGCTTTATTCGACGGTATTTTACTTCTCAGAAATTTACCTGTAAAATGATATTTGGCGTAGAATCCTCTGTCCCGGCTAATGGTGGACCGGAAGCAACTGCGCAGAGTAATTGTCATTGATCCATTGGAGATGAGCGATTTCGGAAACGCTTTTCCGTTGGACGATTTGATGGATTCGAGGGACGATCCGAGGTTGACGGTGAGGTAATCGCGGCACGACCCAGCTCGGTGAGCCGGCTCCGGTTTGGCCAATTCGAACAGAATGAAATCCAGTTCCACGTTTTGACCGACAGGTGGCGTGATGGTCCACCAGCAAGACAGGTCTTGGCCGTAGTAAAACGGGTAGTTGGGCGATTGGATTATTCCCGTGGAGTTTGTAAGATTAAAACCGCATGCGTCTAGAACAAAGTAGAACATTAATTATTAAATGGAATAGTGCTATACAATGGAAAAAAAATCGATTTTTGAAATAAGGAAATACATTAAAATAAAATCCCGTTCACCTCTGCTTCTGCATCCGAATATCTCGACTCTCATGCAGGGTGCCTCTTCGAACCTCAGAATTCCGAATCGGACGTAGCGAGCGACAAAATGTTGGAGTAAATTGTAGGTCACCGGCACGTCGTTCTTGTAACGTTTGGAATTGCATTGAATGCACTGGTATATCTATGAATATTTATGAATATTTTATCAAATCAATAGTAATCATACGCATAACGCATACAATACAACGCATACAAGGGTCAGTTTATGCGATGCGCTTGCCGAAGTTTGAGAAATAATCAATTTCGTGTTTACTTTGTGAAAAATTGTCTATATTTAAGAAAAGACAATTTAACTAATATCTATTGTATAATTGTTTTTAATTATCAATGACAATCGATGAAAACCCTATTGTGGGTCTAAGGATGGCCAGATCATTATGTTGGTGGTGCTAACTCAACCTAACTGGATTTAGCATACCTTCTGTTTTCCGTACGGAACCTCCTCCGATATCCATTTTCCACTGCGCGTATCGTTGCTAAATTCCAGCGTGAAATTCCACACGAACACCAGTTTGCTAGCCTGGTTCAGTCCCTGCACCACCACACCGGAAATGACGGTGGGGTTACCGATGTCCACCGTCAGAAACTTATCCGGATCGTCGTTGCTGGCGCACCAACCGAAGCGGTGGTTCAGTCGGGCGTTGATGTAAGAGTGGTCGCCCTCGTTCTCACTAGAGGTCGCATTGATCTGGCTGTCTTTGATTTCTTCCGACGACATGCCCAACGGCTGTCCACACATCTCTATTTGCAAAGATGAAGTGCAATGAGGAATATTTTATTTAATTATTTTTAAATTTTGTTCAACGTGTGATTGAACGCTCTTTAATAAACATCTACTTAAAAATTCTCAAAAACTTCTAGAGCCTAATATAATTTTTTTTCAACGTAAAAACCATGAGGAACTGAGTTACAAAGTCGTATATTAATCTATTTAGTAATCCAATATTCATGTTCCTATATAGTCCAAAGTTTATTTTGTGTCTGTGCTCATTAACCTTTGAAACTATTAGGAATATTTCCTTAATAGTTTTTGGTCTGGTGGTGGAATCGAATCTGACTTCGTAGCTCCCTGGTAGAGCATCCGTCTTGTGTGCATCGATCCCAGGTTCGATTCCCAGTTCGGGCTATTGTTATTCGGTTCCGAGTTACTGGTGAAAATGTATCCACCCACCAGGGGCGCCCGCAGAAAATTTTCTAGGGGGGGGGGAGACAAGTGCCCCCCCCCTCCCCCCCTGCGGGAGCCCATGCCATCCACAATTGTTCAATCGATCAAAAGGTTAAAATATACAGTCTGTAATACCTTTTCCGTAGACTTCAATCTCGCAGAACTGCAGCGAATCGTAGCGGTTGTAGATGTAAAGCGTAACGAACTGGCCGAGGATTGGCTGCTCGCAGGTTCGCTCGTAGGTCGTGTTCTCCGCTTCGGTCACCGGATGGTGGATGCACGTGAAACTGTTGCCGAATTTTTCATCCACGGAATGCGGCATGCCGAAGTACTTGTCGTCGTAGTAGCGCGACCAAGTAGACGACAGACCGTGATTGTCGACCACCACGCGAAATCCACGCAGACTGTTGGCTAAACGTAAATCGGAAACAAGAAAAATTTCCACCCACTGCTAAAGCTTTGACTGAGCCCCAGAGGGCAGCTTTGTAGGCAGGCAAACTGTAACATTTATTCGTTTTGTGTGATTGCCAACGCTCGGGGGCAGCAACAACAACCAGCTATCGGTCGGGTATTACAAAAAATGTACTGTGCCGAACAGTAAAAACGATACATTATTAAAACGAATTGTTTTCAGGTGACTGATCATACTGCAATTTGTTTATTGTAACCGGGCCAGCATATGCATTTCTTGGTTAATGGAACATTTCATAAAATGTGGACATAATCATTTCATTCTGTGTCCGTAGAATTTTTGTCAACCTCCAATGGCTAAGTGAGTATGGTATTAGTCTACTGAACGGGTGGTCCTGGGTTCGATTCCCGGCTCAGGCTTTCGTTTATTCGATCCTGTGGTACTGGAATGTGCCCCTCATACATTACCATAGCGACACGAGGGGTACAATAACATCCTGTAGTGCTATTCACTACAGTGATCAGGAATAAAAAAATAATGATTGGTGACACATGTCATGTGGTATGATGGATTGATATTTGACAAAAATGAAATGTACATGAACAATAAATAAATATTAAAAATAATTTTCAATGTTTTTTTGCTGGAAACAGGTGAAAATTGTTTTAAAAAATATCTTTTGAGTGAGGCTATTTTTTATAAATTCTGTTTCTATTTTTTTTTTTTTTTTAAATCACCGTAGTGCCGTAGTGTTTCGTGCACTACAGGATTACTACACCCTCGAGTCTCTAGGCAGATATGTGAGGGGCAGGGAAGGGAAGGGAAAAGGGCCTTCTTTTATTTAAAAGTTAAATAAAAAATTTTAAATGAAATAAAATGCATGTTTCAATTTAGTGTAAATGCAAATTCAAATACTGTAAATGCAAATACTAAATTGAAACGTACATTTTATTTCATTTTAAATTTTTTATTTAACTTTTGAAAGAAAAGAAGGCACTTTTCCCTTCCCTGTGTTAAATTTCCTGCGCATCATTATTGAAAACTTCAATTTGAAATGTTACGCACTTATGTCGTAGTAACAGTAGTAGAGAGTGAATCCCCTCTCGAAGAGAATGACGTCAATCTTGGGATGAGGCGTCTTGAATCGACTGGAGGTCAGCGAAATGTGGCTCTCCTCCTCCATGAAGTGGAAGTAGTGTTGCTGGTTGTTCATCCCGTCAACCCGCTGGCAATCCGACCCGTACTGCAGCAGATAGAACGGCATCTCTGTGGGCAACTTTATCGGGTCGTCCGGGTCACCGTCGTCGCGGCAACAGAAGTGGATCTTGGTGGTCAGCGACGTGTACTCGCCGTCCGGACACGTACCGTTCACTTGGTTGCTGGGTCCGCCGGTCCGCTTGTTCATCCACTGGATGAAGCCGGTCTGGAAGGCCGGCGGGCACTCGGGTCCGTAGCGGAAAATGCAGTACTGACCCGGCATCCACTCGAAGGTGGTGGTACCTGGTGTGGGTGGATCGTCGTCAATTTTCATGCAGAAATGCTGCTGAACGCCGCGATCGCCTTGAAGACCACCTAATAATGGAATTTATTTGCTTATTGTATTAAATGTGTATTTTCCAGTATGTACAGAATGATAATCTTGTTAATGGTCTTTTTTGTTTTTTATTGTTAAAACTGTTTAAAGAAATAAAATTAGTATACAGGAGGGAAATGTAATAAAATTTTCCTTGAATGTATTTCGTTTATCTTCATGTACCGGTACTAACAATTAAAGTTTATCTAAACACATTAACGAATAACGTAGTACCAAGTGTCTAATTTTCCTCAGCAATTAAACAGTATATTTCTAGCTATGAATAAAAATATATTTAAGACATGTTTAAAATATATTTTTCTAAATCATCAAACGTATTATAAAAAGTACGCACTTCATGTCATTTAAAAATGAAATTATGACTAAAATAAGCCTATGTACATTTTTATTCCTAGAATGAGCAGTTTCCGTTAGCAAAGTTGTATCTTATCCTCCATCCAAACCCGAAGAAGCAACTTTTTATCTACAAACTAAGTTGTACGCTCTGTATTCGTCTGACGTCGGCTATAAACTAAACCGCGTATTACGCTAACAAATAGCGCGTACTTGATTTTCATAAATGAATTTGGCGCGCGTGCGAACGAATAGCGCCGCATTGTTGCTTCGAGGCCTGACAAGCTGTTCTACTGGCGTAGTAGCTAAGCTTAAATAGATCGGCGTCGGTATCTGAACTCGCCGGGTACTTTCTGCCACTTCCGCGTGTATTAAACCGACACGTTGCCATGAGCTCTGCCGGTGTCGTACCGACTATTGTTTTAACCTGTCTCGTAAACACTCATTAAGTCGTTTGCTAGTCCAATAACGTGGCATCGCTGTACGGCCCGCCGACTACAGCAATGCGTTTATGGGTGGCGAGATGCGGCAAATCGAGTCAATATGTCGTAGCGACTAAAGACAATGAGAAAGTTTGCGAAAGCCTGGATCTCTCACATCTACGCCAACCACATGGATGTTTACTTGAGCAATGTTCGCTGCTCAGTGGAGAGGAATAAATTCGCATCATTTATCGTACGACGGCATTTATTTTGTATTTATTAATTCAAATGTGTGTCATTAATTTATCGGCACAGGTACAAACTTAATTTGACTCAATATAACTCAATATAGGAGTATTAAGAAATGACATGCACTCGAAATATTTGCACGCCAAAATGATTAATATGTAATTAATGTGTTTTCTATATTTCTATATACATTTACATTTGTTGTAATATTGCCGAGTTTTCGCTTATCCTTTTAAATAAGTATATATGTAGTTGATTTTAATTTATTTTAATTCACAAAGGAAAAGATACTTTAGACGTACATCCTACGTAACTTCGTCTGCTCTTCAATAACTAGTTGGGACAATAGGAAAGAGCGGAGCTCACACAAGCTCGCCACCAATACAATGCCCTTTTATTTCCTTCATAAATATGGACCGCGCGCTGCATTCATTCATATCTCGTAAACACACACACTCACACCCACGCTAGAGTCGGTACATCCCTCTTGATGCATAGTTGTATAGGCGACAAAAGCACGTTCGCACACTTTAATTAGCCGAAGTAACAGTGGCAGTAAAAATGTGGCGCGTTTCCTTAGTGAGCCATCTAGCACAAACACAAATATTTCGAAATCAAAAAAAATAAAGCAAAGCCAAATTTCGAGCAGAAATTTCGAATACTGTTTCTGATGTTTTTTTTTTTTTGGTGAATAATGTTTTAAAAAATAACAAAAGCACGTAAATTGATGTCAATTGTACAACACTTATTTAAATCATATATTCGTGAGAAAAAGTGTTAATGGTCGCACGTAGCGATGGTATCGCAACCGGCAGCCTGAAATGTCGTTTTTACTACGGAAGACGTTTTCAACTTTAGTAAAAACATAATATTACGCTCGTACCTTTAAGCTGGGTTCCGTCGGCCCACTGCGTGATCTTATCCTCCTGCAGAATGGGATATTCCAGGTCGATGTATCTCATCCCGGTATGCCAGTGAACATTTTTGGCTGTTGGGCAGCCTGAATTCGGCATCGGTAGTCCGTACTTTCCTTTTGGCCATGACGTGGGCTCTCGCAATGATGTGGGCGTGCTCTGCCCCAATGCAAAGTTACATAAATTTATTCTTTCAATTCGTTTTCACAATTATCCATGCCTCCAACGTATTATTTGTACCAGATAACGTTTAGTTTGCATTGTGTACACAAATACAATAGTGTATTTTTTTACTCGAATACGCCATACAATTGATTCCATGGGAGGGGGGAGGAAATGATAACGCAAGTCGGGAACTCTCCCCAAAATATGAAATCTATGCGCCCTTTTTATATCAGTCCAAATATCCGATGATCAAAAGGTTTTCTGGTGACTTTCGTAAAAAGCCAAAAAAAATGTTTAAACTTAGGAGCCCATAAATATGAAAGGTATATTTAATTTGGTATTTTATTTATAAGTGTTCTTGGATTAATCCACCGATCTTTATATCAGTATTGCACCCACTAGTATACCCAATGTATTTTCAAATACTGGTAATAAAAAAAATTAAATTTTTGTTCCTATTCTTCTGCTACGCGTTGTTGCGAGCACTCGCACTTAACTTGTGCAAGTTAAGTTCGCAACTTGCGCTCTTGGACTCTCTCGCAACAGATTTTCTTGCATGGTGTGATTGAGCCATAACATGTGGAGACATGGAAAAGGAAAGGGCATTTTTTGGTAGAATTTTCGTTAAAAAATCAGGGAAGTTATTGCCTCGATTCGTATCAAAATTGGTCAATTCATAGCCTTGTGCACATGTTTGTGTGAACAATGACTCAAATAATCTGGTTATACCTTTATTTCTCTGTTGTGAATTTTAATTTTATATATGAGATGCTGCTCCTGCAGATCCACTCGCCACCACGGTTCCTTCTCGAAATTTGTGGAGATGCACGAACCCGCCGAGTTGATGCCGTCCACCGCTAGGTGAGCGCCGTAGTTATCCACTGCGCTGCTTTGTTTGGCTGGCTTTCCTTTGGCCACATTCTTGAGATCTTTGGGAGGACCTTAGAATTGCAAAATAGAATGTCGAATATGGTTAATGTTGTTGTTAGACGAAGCGTCGCACTGAAAAAAATCGATAATTTAGGTTACCTGAAATCATGGATCGATTTGCGAGGTTGTCAGGGGGTTGAACCCCGATTTTCAGTTGCTCGACCCCGTTCACCTCCAGCTTTTAACAGCGACCCTTCCCCCCGGTCTGCTGAGAACCTCCCCCCCCCAAATGACTTAACCAACCCCCCACCCACATTTTTTTGTCAAATCGGACCCTGCCTGAAATTTATATAAGCCAATTGCAATGGCGTACATTTATGCTTTTCATGAAATGCTTTTGGATTGTTTATGGACCGTATAATGTAGATTTTTAATATTAATATTCTTGATCACTGTAGTGAATAAGACTACATGAGATTACGTACCTCTCGTTTAGATATGGCAATAAAGCACATGTACATGTACCGGCATGTACCGGTATTTATAGCAAATGGGATAATTGTCCAACAACAATTTATTATTATTTTTTTTTTTTAGTTTTGCGATATTGTAAACATGATTCTGACTGGGCCATAACGGTATTGGATACTCTTATTCATTCGACCCTAGTAAATGATTTACCATAATGTGGCGCCCGCTTTCGTGGTATTGCCCTGAACACCGCATGGAATCCTCGGCCGTTACCCACTTTGAAATACTGTCCGGTGTACTTGAGAAGCAGTTGTCTGCCTTTTGAATAGACGGCGCCCTGACGATTCAAGTTACAGAATTCTCCGATTTTTTTATTGGCCAGAACTCTGAAATGCCAGACACAGAAAGAAAACGAGATTACGCCATAGTTTTAGAACGGTCGAGACACAATTTTGTACTGTGTATAATAGAATCAGGCGCGCGGGTCTGTCTGATCGCGTGTGGTTCTTTTAGCGTCCGCGCCCGGAAATTAGTTCCTACGTTTCACCGTTGTACGCCTTCAGCACTCCCATCTTGCTGCTGCAACGTTTATTGCCGGTCAGAATTGGTATGTCAAAGTCGTTAAAAGACAATTTCACAACTCTGTTCTTCGGTACGGTGATAAGCCAGGTCTGATTAAACGGACCGGTGTTTCCGTAAATTTGATGAGGATACGGGTACCTACAAGCACGGTGAAAACAAGAGTTACAAAAACCTTCATTAATTTTTTTCTGAAAAGGGTGATTAAGGTCGAGGGAATTTTTCGAAGCGACATTGATTCTTTTAAACGAGGGTGGTGTAAAAAAATGCACGACGAGACAGATGTATAATTAAATTAAATGAAACATAATGATTAAAATTAATAAAATCGATAAAACTAATTGTATTCATTTTAATCAGTGTTTTTCATTTGATCCATTTATCGACCGTTTTCTTAGGTGTTTCGTTTTATTCTTTCCCGTGCTCTCTATTTTGTGACAAACAGTTATATAAATTACACTTTATATTCGAAATAATTTTAACTATAAATGCCTTGAGTGTTGCTTATCTCTCCGGAAAACATGTTTAAAAGCTCCAAAGTGAAACATAGTGTCTTTTTATTAACGCATTACCATTTTTCTTATGCACAATGTCCATGGATTGCCAAAATATGTGTTCTATGTTCACACATAATTAGTCGATTTTACATATATTGTTATTAATATTTCGAAAACTAAAATCCCTGTTTCGAGTATGTTTCAGGCGAAATTTAACTTGCCTGTAGGAAGCAATGGTACCGCAGTTGGCCGAGCATTCCGTTCGGCTCCCATTGATGGACACAGTGCCAGCTTCAAATCCTTTGCATTCTTTTGAAAATAAAAAAGTAATTGCTTTCGTTGCCTATTTCCTTTTTTGCTCGTTTCTATTTTGGAAACTTTCCTTTCGATTTAAAGTTCTATCAAAATTGGTTTCTGAAACATCGTAAACGACATACACAGTAAGATGTGCGAAAGGCATGATGCTATAAAATTTCCCCATTTCGTCTGACAGAATTAAAAAATGCGAAACCCATTCAAACCCAGACTGCACTTTTTCAAACACACAGTTTGTCGACTTGCTTTCAAATTCTTTAGAGAACTTGGCTAGTAGAGAACTGTTTTTTTAGATAACTTAGAGAACTTCTTTTTTAGAGGCTTTTAGAGAAATGTTTTAAACTTTCAAAGTTTCGAAGATTAATAATATTATCTTATCCGACATCAATATTTTGTTACTTAAAAATAGAAGTACTTAATTATTGATGAGACATACATAATTTTTAAAAAAATCAAACTGCAACAAAAATATACTTTTTATAGAATAATTAATGCATAATTCAATTCGCGACAGGTTGATCAAAAAGTACGAGTAGTACGCACCCGTATTAGTTAAACTTACCGGCTTTACGAAATAACATTTCGATTCCCCGCGCCTCCACGCCATTCATCTGGTTACAGGTGACCATCTCGATGGTGAGTACCGTCCGCGATCCATCCGAGATGTAGTAGGGCGCGTACTGCAATTTAGTCTCCAACACGGCCACCCGATTATCCGACTCGCGCTTGGCCACCACCTTGACGGCGTTCTCGCATCCCTTGACCGCCGTGTACGAGCCGTAATGAATGACGTCGTAGGTGGGAAAAACCAGTTCCACGATATCGTTTTCCTTGATTACCACCGTCCAGTGGTAGCGATGGAACGGCGGCGGATATGTGTCCGGAAATCCTGGACTGGTGAGCCGGACTGGAGCAGTGTAATTCTGGCCCATGTCGATGTCTTGAACAATAAAAATAATGACAAAATTCAAACTGTATTTGAGACAAATAATTAATAGGGGGTTAGGACGTCTACAAAACAAAACGAGAGGGACGAGGTCCGGTGCAGCGCCGGGAAA
>JAUJYS010003918.1:0-12531 GCA_033995665.1 Melogona broelemanni | reverse complement strand
AAACGAAAGCCTGCGCCGGGAATCGAACCCGGGACCGTTGGCTTCGTAGCATGTCCCCATACCCACTGAGCCATAATACTTGTGAATTAATACTTGTGAATTACATTAGAGACCAAGATAAACGACGTAAACGTAAACGACACCACTAACCAACGACAACAAAGCTAAATATTGTTTTCAAAAATATGATAATTTTAGAATTGAAAATCTACAGAAAAATAATTTTTATTTATATTTTGTTATTTTATTTTGTATTACAAAATAAAATTTATTTTATTGAATTTCACGAGCTGACAAAGTGTTCTGAGAGAACGCCACCAAAAATGTCAACAGGCGGGGGATAAAAAAAGACTAGACTGTGACGTCATCACGACAATGGCATGCCCTTCATTGAATAGATTCAGTCTCGTCGCATAGTCGACTACAGTAGACACGTAGCAGTATGCATGAGGAGGTGGAAGGGGGTGGACCTGTTTCGCACTTAGGCGACATTGTCGCCACGACCTTCTCTTTCCAGATATACAAACTATCGATCGAAGGCGAAGAGCCCTCCTTAATCAAGTTACGCGATCCAGAAATAAATCCTCCACACCCCCAAACGCATCCCCCTTTCCTCCTCCACCGCCTTATCCAGCTCGCCGAATACCACAACAACACGACAATGCCGGTGGCGCGACCTACGAAGACTGGACGTACAAACGCGACTATATGCAGCTAAGACGATACACCATTATCCTGCTAGGACCCGGAGACTCATTCAAGAAAAGTAAAATTAAACATTTAACGCACTACCTCGTTTTTTCAAGTTGTTTCGGATTATGATCAACGGGACCGAAAGTTCCGTTATTAAGATGACCGATCGTAACTATGTCTAGGTCCGAATCAGGGTCTGATTGAAAATTAATCAATAAAAAATGTAACTCGAATAAGTCTCATATTCACACGAACCACGGATTGGGAGCAAAAGTTCAATTCGAAGATTTTCCGCGATCATATAGTAGAGTACTGGTGCGGTCGCTGTAGTTCAGTGGTAGAGCATCCGCCATGTGTGCAGCGATCCTGGGTTCGATTCCCGGCTAGTTCACATTGTACATGTAATCGTTGAATATTAATGTTAACAATTGTCCGAGTACATACTTCGTAAAAACATTTGGACATGTTAAGTAAGCTGGTCATCGGGGAAAAATAACAAGATAAAATACGGAATAAATTATTAATGATGACGTTTTGCGTCATGCACTGGCAGTCGTCCAATCTCTTTCTCGCTCCGGCAATTGAACGAATTTCACGGATTTACGTAAGAAGACGAAATGGGTGGCTCAATTACAAGTCCCGCGGACTGGCGCGGTATCCTCCCCCCGCCATCCCTTCGAAATCATTTCACTTCCCCTCCTCCGCCCCGCCCCTGCTTCTGTGCGCGGAATGGCGTAAATCTTGCTCATTACGCACTGCTGTTTCGTCGCTGATAAGCGAAAGAAGCTGCGACGACCGCGATATCGACGTCGCGAAATGGCGACGGATCCCCCTCCCCGTCCTCCGCTAAACGTGGATCCTCTTTCTCTGCACGTGCAAAAATACGTGCCGTTCGGCCTCACGTACAGCCGCCACGCGTTTACAATCCCCATTCACGGTTTCCTTGACCCCGTGTGATAAGCATTGACAAAATCAGCGTTTTTTGTTCAAACGCGTGAGGTTCATTCACTTTGTTGGAATTCCACGTTCATTGAGCCTCGATTGTAGTGGATTGACAAACAAATGTGTTTGTTTTTGTATCTAGCGGTGTCGCGTATTTTGAGAATGAATTTTCGGTATGGGTCGGTTTCATCACGGGGCAATCGCATAAGCGAAATACGAATTTAGGGGCACTTACGTTGGATAAAGTTACCGTTACAGATAGAGCTGCTGTTCTCGTTCATTAATTGATGACTAAAACAACAAGTGAACAACAGCTTCTTATAGGCAAAATTAAATTCGTTACTTTTTATCTGCAAAATTAAATTACGTCAAAATTATCTTATGTGTATGTATACAAAGTAAATATGTTTAACGATGTGGGCCTTGGTTTCTCACAATGGTGTCGCCACTGTCGTGCATTGATCGAAATAGCAGACAGCGCTTTTATGTTCGGTGTGGCCGGCGCGCGTAAAACTTCTTTCTATTAGGTTATGCGGAGTAAGATCGAT
The DNA here is from genome assembly GCA_033995665.1 of Melogona broelemanni. Classification (NCBI taxonomy): domain Eukaryota; kingdom Metazoa; phylum Arthropoda; class Diplopoda; order Chordeumatida; family Chordeumatidae; genus Melogona; species Melogona broelemanni. The sequence goes on along the minus strand of JAUJYS010003918.1, from coordinate 10,348 downwards.
AACGGTGACGTTCTTCTACAATCAGCACTACAGTAGCCAAAGGATAAATAAACTATATCAGACTACTTGCTCCCAGACAAATAAACGTATTACACACACCGAAATCCGCCATTTTTACATCGCCGTGGCGATAGATTGAATTTAGGATAAAACCACGATGCAACCCAATTCAGCGAATCAAACAGTCAACGTGTTACAGCTCCTTTCCGGAGCGGTGCGGAGCGGTTCGTTTCGTACCAATGAAAAAACGCGTTGTACCGAAATGTACGGCCGTTGTTCCCCCAATAAGAAGAACAGGGCAATTACGTCTAGGTCGGCGCGTGCACGGTAAGAATAGAAACATAGAGAGAGAGAAAGCGCGCACTCGCGAGAGAGAGAGGGAAAACGAAAGAGTGAGGTGATGGTTTTAATGGTGATCGACGAAGCGTCTGCCCCGCAGAAGAGGCAGTGCATCGCGGCGTTGGCGCTGGAGCGCGCGCGTCGGGGTCAGGTGGCGATTCCCACGGGAGGACTTTCAAATGAATAGCAGCATCACACAGATTTAATTAAACCAATCAAATTTGAAACTTGGAGTGTTGTTGTTGCCCGTCTCTTCTTTTCCTCGCCCGCCCATCTTCCACCTCAATCGCCCCCACACCTTCCAGTGCGTGAACCAAAAGCGATGCCACCCCCTCGGTTGCTATGCATGCGGCGTGACTATAAATGTCTAGCCTACTTATTGGCTCGCCGGTGTGTTTGTGTATGTGTGTGTGTGTGTGTGTGTGTGTGTGTGTTGGCGCTTGTTAAACTTTGAAACTCGTCCGAAGGGACTGAAGAAAAGGAGACGTAGAAGATCGGGCAGAGATGCCCATACGTGTACACGAGTTTCCTGTTCGCTTTAGCTTAGGTCGAAACTAGACCGCCAAGACTATCTAGAATGCAAAACTCTTTACGTATTTAATTTGGCGAGTTCGTTGAAATAAAAACGTATAATCAATCCACAATATGTACGTGGATTGATACCTTTAGGATCTATGGCCTTTGATTAAAACGTGACATTAAAGATAAAAAAATATTACTTAACAAATATTTAATGTTAGGAAATATGAAAAAAAGTAAATTATGCGTCAATCGCTATTTTACACCGATACAAAAAAAATCGTCACAATTTTATTAATGGACGTCTTTCAAAAATTATTCCCCAAATAAATGCCATTCAATAAAATAGTGGTATTGAAATAATGCAGATAATAGGCACCAATGCTTTGAAAAAACATTTCAACATCCACCTCACCATCATCCTCAGAGTCTTTAGTAGATTTCTTGGGCAGCAAAACTAGCATATCAGCGGTGTAATGCCAGTTTGCCTCTCAACACGGGGCAACATTATGTGCGGATGCGAGACAGGCACCGCCAAAATACGAATTACACGATTAGATACCAAGTACTCTTATAATCGAGATGGCGCTGTAGATCCTCTTTTCGACATTCGTCGCTAGAAGCTACCATTTTGCTGCATCGAATCAGGAGAAGACACTCCTGTTTTTGGGCACGGCTTTGGAGCAGCCGATGTAATCTTTTAAGCTGGCTGAGCCGAATATATGTTTAAAAAATATGATCCCTTGCAACTGCAACGTTGGATTTAGCGACCGTGGCAACGGTTGGCCCACATTGCCGACAATATCGGAGGGAGAGCGAGTACCGCGACAAATCAGTCTAAACAACTTTAATGTAAAGTGCCTGGCGAACGAAAATAGACACCCCCTCCCCCACAGTAATTCACATGTGTGTTCGACAGAACATTACTCTACTGTCGTATGTATGCACGTGACACTGGTCGAGTCAGATAGAGGGCAAACAGGCGCATATTGCCGTCCTTAAGGGTACGTGACATTTCGGACGATTTTCCAAAGTGAAATCTTGAATCTGTTCTATCGGATGAAGCCAGCAATAAGTACGGCGTAGGGACGATTTTTTTCTTCTCTTTTTGGTTAGAGATAAAATATCAGGGTTGGGTTTCCTCGAGGAGATGAGACTGATGGATACTGAGGGGACAGCGAAGCGACACTGGATAGCAAGTTGGAATGGGGTGGGTGAGGGGCGATCATGTGAAGCAAGGAAGAGAAGAAAAAATGACAGAAAATAAAAAAAACGCGGTAGGCCTACACATGGATGCACGGGAGGGTCATCGGAACGGATAGTCACAGAAATGTGACCCGGACAGTTTGACGACATTCGAATGAACCCACTGGACCTGTCTCATTTTAAAACTATTTTCTAAATTAATTCTCATCAAAATGAATTTATTTTCAAATTTTCCGATTTAAACGGGACGATGACTTCACTGACGTCAAGCATCAAGTCGTGCAGAAAGCCGAATTATTTTAAGCGGACTTCAAAGGAAAATTTTAAATATACCGGAACGTTCAAATTAAATCAACCATTCATAATATACTCGTAACTCAACAATTGATAATCAAATACCCGCTCACAAGTAAAGAATGTAAAATAATCGGCTAATCAAACCAATATGTACTGCTCACAAAACTGAATTAGTTCGCGAAACAAAACATTCGAATCCACAACTCGACAATCCCATTGAACCTACACAAAACATTCATTCCACGCATCGATATCCAATCTCAAGACTCTGGAGTAATATCAATATGTGTTTTCAAAACTTTAACACCCCTCGACCAAAATGTTGAAACCCAGCGGACACTATTCGGGTCATCCGCTAGGGATCCACACGCCCCCTTCACGCAGTTTTCATCACCCGCCACCCCATCCTATCTCTGCCTACGAATCGTCTCTCCACCCCTCCTACCCCCTCCACCCACACCCCGGCCACCAAACTCCGTGACGGCACCCACTCAATATCCATCCAGCCAAGCAGACCACGCCGCCATACTTATTAGCGGCGCTACTCGCCCGTGTCAAATTTGTTAGAAAAGTAGTTTTTTCTCTTTCGCTCGCCTGGATTCCACCACCACCCTCGCTCGGCGAGTCTAGGCGAGCTGCGGTCTCGCGCATTCCGTGGACCGACACGGATAACGTCTGCTAAAAAAAAGGAGATACGGGGACCAGCCCACGAAAAACGTTCGCGACAATCGCATCACTCAAAATCTTATTTTACTCATGCAGTCACATCCACAAATAAAAATAGAAAAAAAAAAAAAATAAAACAAAAAATAACTTATACATTTTATGTATAGACATACGCATGTATACATTGTCGCATATTAATTGCAATTAATGCTCACTTTATTTTATTCAATTAATGCTGACTTCATTCTCTACTACTGCAATCAATGCTCACTTCTACAAAACTAACAGAAAATAAAATAAACTAAGGAGTAAAAAGAAAAAATATTCCTTAAATGTCTGCTCAAGCGATTAGAGGAACACTTACCTTCTAATCTTCCATTCTGTAATCTTCTATTGTGATATTCACTTCAATAGTGACGATCACTGATGGTCAGAAAATGTGAATCTGTTATTCGTCATCTCACGATTCACGGAATTAAACAGCGACAGTCGCTAGCGAATAACTATTTTACGAATATGTCTCCTACACATAACAAATGTTTAGAAAATTGTTAGAAATCTCAATAAAAAATAGATTTTTAGTGAGACTCATTCAATGTCAGAAAATAATTCGCATGGGTCATTTTATAATACTCGCAAAGCCATCTGCACGCTCGAACGAACAATTCATTGAACCCGACAGTGGCTAGGTTTGGCATCCACTCAATTCAATTGATGGCTTTCGATGGAGTTAGCCCGAGTTCTCACTTCCGGAAGGGGGAAAGGAGAGAGACCAGTTCTTCTTAAAACATACTATTTTCTTCATTGATTTTCGATTCGCCTTCGCCTCTGGCAGTTCTGCAAGTCAATCTTCTTAATGTCATCAGCAGTTACGCTCAAGATTAGGCGAGCTCCTGGAAAGAGAATTTCTAGGTATCATAGATCTCTCCAATGATTTGAAACAGCCGAATGAGAGGAGATTCTTTTTTTTTTTTCGCTAAAGCAATCCAATCATTCGAGGCGCATCAGAACCATCGCATTGCCATGGACCTAATCAATTGAATTCGCCTAGCTTGTCGCATTCACGTTTATTCTTGAGAGAAATTCCAAAGCGACGACGGGACTAAAAAGAATCCAGGGAAGAATGTAATTTCATCGAACAACATTACTGGTAATTAATTGTTGGAAAAAAAAACATCTGTCAATTCCATCTCAAATAGATACGTTATAAATTAACACCTCAAATTTCTCAAAATGCTATTAATCAAAATCTGGATCAGGCAGGCGAACATGTGTTGAATCTCTGTGTTGAAACTTGTGTTGAATCTCTTAGACAATCCCCCACACCACTACAAGGTAAAACACTAAAATAATTAAATATAACAATAAAAAACACTAAGAGATTCAAAAATAAAAAAAATAAAATTAGAAATGTAAGAATAGAAACAAAAATGTTATGAGTTTAAGAGCGGAGAAGGCACATCCCATTAAAAACCTTTATTTCATATAACTGATCGATTACCTATAATTTAATATAGGAAGAAAAAGAGGCAAGATGCCTCTTTTTCTTGGTTTGCCCTCCTTGATTAGGAGCCTACCCAAATTATTCGTTTCAGACCCCTCCCCAAAGGAACGACCTGAACTTAGCCTCGTCTAAGATTCTAACTTAGGTAGAGATCTTTACCGTGCATCTGACAACATATAGGGCTCTCGCGGCTTCTCGGGGGTCTCACGGTTCCACATCCAATCCTAAAGACGCTACGAAACTTTTTAGGCCCGAAAAATTCCGGAAGTCTCCGTCGGGAATCGAACCAGAGATTACGGTGATAGAAGGTGAGAACGCTATCCACTATGTTACCGAGCGACTGATGGCCACTTCGTAAGCTAAAAAAAGGAAAAACCGGACCACTTTATTCCTCGTTTGTCACACGTCACACGTGCACGTGGAGGATAGAGAAAGAGAGGCAGGAGGGGGGTGGGGGAGGCCTGATCGTCAAGAGAGTCATCGCTCCTCTCGCCCTCTGCCGTGCATGGCGGCGTTTCCATAAACGAATCTACCGCTGCGATGCGCAACGCTGGTCACAGTGCGTGACGCGCCCGCGCGAGCTGTGCAGCCTCCGTGCCACGCCCGTTGCCATGGTAACGTGGCCGGGCGTCTTCGCGCCCCGCTTCGTGCATGAACAGAGATCCAAACGCTTTTGTTGCCCTTCCATGTGAGACGACCACACACGCGCAGGCGGTTTTCGCAGTCGCGATTGTCGATCCGAGGGGGGCGCGTCCACCTTTTCAGTGGCTTCACCGAAGCAATTTCCGTTCGGAACGGTCTGCGTGAAAAGGCAGCAATTTTTCTTACTTAATTTGAATTCGATTTTTTTCTGCAGAGATGATTCTTGTAATAGCCCAATTTTGTCTAATACGCCTAGCAAGTACAATATTTATTTTCCTCCCTTTAAGTGTACGGAAAGATATTTCCACTAGAAAATGTCCATTTCTAAAAGAAGAATGGTCAACGTGCTGCATGTACATTGTAAGATTAGGGGTGATTAGGAAATCCAGAGCTTAGGGGTGAATCCTGCCATTCCCATTCCCTTCCCTTCCCTCACATATCTCCATAGAGACGCGAGGATGCAGTAATCCTGCAGTGATTAGCACTACGGTGATTTAAAAAAAAAAATATAAAATAAAACAAAAAAGATTCCTACTTTAATTCCCATTTCCCTAAATTGTGTCGATAGCGGAACAGTCTTACAGAAGAACTTTAATAACTATTTAACTAATTATAATTATAATTAGCTTAATTCAGTGTGATAATAGCACATTTTTTACTCTTACAGAGTCTCAAATATTCGTTCTTAACCAGAGGTTCCTCCCCTGGGATACATGCGAGTAATTACGGGTATTATAATTGCATTTTAATACTGAGACATAACAAAGACAATTTCAAACGTGAAAATTAAAATTCGACTTTGTAAAATAAATATCGGCGAAGTGTTTACTCTGTATTTTCTTAGCCGCAAATATATACTTTTATCTTTCACAACATATCCTTGGGCGACATCCAGTAATAGAAACTGGAAATCTAAACGCGCCCCTCCCGTTTCATAGATTCTGAATTATTCTCAGGAGAATCGGCTACGACTGAGACGTATTGGTGGAAAAGCGACTCCGACAGAAAAATGGAATGGAAACAAACAGTAGCAAAAAAAATGAGCGGAACGTCGGATGAGCAATGAGCACACCAATAACGAGGATGAAAACAAAATCGGAAGCAAAAAAACAATAGAGGAAGAGGAGGAAACCGAACCTCGGGATAGTAAAACAACTGAAGTCTAGATTGCAGTAGAACGAAATGGAATTTAAATAAATGTTTCAATAAATCTAAATCAGTTTGTAGTACTTGATTCGTGGAACATTTGGAAAACATTTATTTGTTACCACGATAGTTGAACATACATTCAGGCATACGTGCAGTAAAGGCTTGAAGCAATGGCTTGTGAAGCAAACATTTTGAAGCAAAGACATTTTAACTCCATCTTTGCCTCACTTGACGAGTACCACCTTGACGAACCCCCTCGAAAAATAAATCTTCAACGGCTTATCAAAATAAATACAGTGCGCCAGTAGATTGACACGCGGGTTAAGGTCACCGTTCCTCCGTAATACAACACAAATTCGCACTGCTCAGTCTTAGCTTAGCCAGACCCATAAAGACGTAAAGCAGTAGATAATAAGTGGCATGAGTATTTGGCAAACGATTCACGTTGGAGTCTTGTTTCATAGGCGACTTTGCAGACGCAAAGTTGGCAATGAAGGACAGAGCTGCATGGATGTGTAGTAAAATAGCAAATTCGATCGAGAAACAACAAATTTGAATGGATATTTTTTTAAAATACTTTCGTAGTACAAATACGAGCATGTCTGTAAACTTTATACTCGAATTGATAGCATTATCATTGATGATGGTAGGTTCAAACAAACAATGATTCATAAAATTATTCTCCACAGACAGATTCTAATCAATTTCGTCCCAAGCAATTTAGTTAATCTCCTTGTAACACTGCCTTGAAACCAAATAAAAATAATCCTAGATGTACACAGTGTATACTTTAGATATGTAGTTGACGAAATTCGAATCCGAATGTTAATCTGTATTTTTCCACCATCAACTCATGTGAACCTATTAAACGTGAAACACCTTTCAGAAATTAAAAATCAAGAAATGGTCGGCAGCAAGTATCCCCACGGTCAAAGTCACATTTCCATCTAACCGCAAGTCTCCTTGACTCGGCCTGGTGGTCGCCACCGTGGAATTAGCCCCCACGACGCCAACGAGCGGCAGGCGTACGGCGTACGGCGCGCGCGGAAGATATATTCGCCAGAGCCCAGAGTCGAGAGCCAAGGCGAACCTCACGACAAGATTTAAAGTCGGGGGGCTTAACCGCGCTATCTCTTTCAACCTCTGCATGCCAAACTCGGTCGCCGAGATCGGGCTCTCTGGCGCAAACCCCCTGCCGTTAGTTAGCCTAGAAAAAAAATCGACGCCTTCCAAGACGAGAGGCACGCCCAAGCCAGTAGATGTTGTTAGGCAAAAAAGCATGTAACCCACTGGGAAAGTAATTCTCTTGAAAATGATAAAAGTCAAATTCGCTAAGCTAGAAAGATTTGCAGTTTTTCCAAAGATATGAACAGCGACCACAATTTTGGGATGCATTATTGTGAAAAGATAAGCCTAATCCGTAATGAATAAAAAACAAATTTGAAAAATCTAGAAAAAGTGATCGAAATCATTATTTACTTATGCACTTAGTCTTTCACTAAGCTTAAACCAACAAGCAAACCATTCATTTCTAGTTAAAATTAAACCACCAGTTGGTCCTTCAACCTCTTTTATGCTCCATAAGCCGATTCCAGCGAATAGTTTAAAATCACAAATATAATCCAATGTCTATATTATCTACCTCAGAAAAGCTGCCCATCGAGTGTTCATGGAATTGAGCATCGAAGCTCCGAGTTAACAAAAACAACATTGCTACGCTGTTCACTACTATTGGCCATTTCCTATGGGTTTCTTGGATATCGTTTTAAAACCTAGATCTACCCTCAAATATTGATGAAAGTAACGATTAAAAATACAATTATGACAATTTTCGTATCGGATTTAGTGCTCGGCTTGGCGGCTTTCGGCGTAACATGGAACCCAAACTCGTGTGGCGCGCTTGTAGGCGCACGTGCACAGGGTAGAGCGTGTAGACCTCCATATAGCATGCGAAGCATTTGCAAATTCATATCGAGCGTACAGAGATAGAGAGAGAGATGTTGTATATGGGGGAGCGTGCGACGATTATCTGGCACTTTAAGCCTTTTCCCGCTAATTGCCACGACGCGATCAAGGGGGAGGGGGTGGAGGGACGTGGTTAGTGTAGGTGGGGGCGCAGATTGAGACAACACAACGACGTGAAAAAGGCTAGGCAAAAAATTACCATTTGGGAGGAGAGTTTCAATCGATTTTGATTGATCAACAATGTAATGTCGCATTTACCGTTGTTATTATTTTATCGGTATATTGTGAGGGGATTTTTTAATTATGCGAAATAGCGACATACGCTGTCACAATTTGTTCTGCATTTCAAGAGCAGCAAATCGTTTTGACTCCTCCCATCCGGATCGATCGGCATTTTTTTTCCACCAGATTAGATTTTTCGATTCTCTAATTGGAATCGTGTTTCGAAAAATGAAGCTCGCTAATCGAAAGTTGATTGAAAGTCGCAGGGACTTTGTAATTCTAATAATCCAATATCGAAGATAGGGAAAAGATTTACAAATCTGCGGCCCATCTTTTATCTAACGTTTGAAATGGATTTTGAGAAAACGCCATTTCAAATATTGCCGCTTCAGCTGTCATAGCAGAACTAAATCGCATAAAGTTGTATGCAAGTTAAAACTTGTGATTTAATCTACGGAATTTTTTTGACAGAAAACAGAAAATGCAATGGCCCAGTCGGTATGAGTATGAGTATCGCAAGCGTATGATGCGGCGGTCCAGTGTTCGATTCTCGTCTATTCGATTCCAGGTACTGGCGAAATTTAGCAACACAACAATAGGTAAAGAATCTTATCGCGAAACTATCGATACTGTAAGTTGCAACGTCTTTAGTTTACCAACATCATTCCAACTTAAATCGGGCCCAATACAATTTATAATCACGCAAAAATGATTTTAAAATGCTATATATTGGAGAAGCCAAATAAACGTATTCGATCACACTAGCCCCAAATGATTTACAGAATATTTTGCAAATCAAAAAAATACAGTACATATTAACAAGCAAACTAGTATCACTTTACGCGATGACGAAATAATGCTTTTTGAAAGCTTTTGCAGAAGAACGACGGGTCAGGTGACTGGTGAATTGTCGTTTAAGGTGTCGCTGGGTTTCAGTTTCCCATTGTTATAAAAACCGAATTTTATCTTCAGTGTCATTTAGCGCTAGTGGTGGCAGCGGCGGTGGTGTCAAACCCCATTGTCCGGGTAGACAAATACGTGGAAAACCAGTCTCGTTGCCACATTTCTATGCAGCGAGTGTGGATGAAGTTGCCAGAAAAAAAAAAAAGAAATCGTCTTCAGTCCCGGGAACCCGCACACAAACACGGGCCATAACGTCCCACACGTCGAACAATGGTGATCGCAGAAGAAAGAGCGAGAGAAAAAAAAAGAAGAAGATAGAAAATGGCCGCCCTTAAATCGCGTGCGTCGCCGTCGTAAAGTTCGCTCATCGCCCGGCATTATTAGCCTAACAATGTATTTCGTGGAAATTTGCTTTTACGACGCTATTACATGCGCGGAACGAAAAAAAAATGCAAACCAACGCCAGCCAATGCACCTATACCGACAAACAGCAGAAATAAAAGCGAGGAGGAAAAAAAAAATTGTACCGAGTGACGATTTATACATCCAATATTAGGTGGGAGGAAGCGGGATGGGCCACGTAATTATGGGATTTTATCTATCGGCGGCTTTTCAATGGGCTGTGTCACGCTCGTGTCTATGGACAATGACACGACATCCAGAGAGCTTTATGTCCTCGTGAGACCCTATTGGTGAATACGAGCAAAGAAGCGAGAGGCAAATCTCAAGAAAGCCACATAATAAATCACAAATGGAGCAGCATCGGCGTTTTGCTGGTAGAATCTCCGCGTGGTGATCTCTACGTGATGAACACATCACCGTACAGTCTATGTCTTTTTTTTGTTTGTTTTTTAAATCACCGTAGTGCCTAGTGCACTACAGGATTACTGCACCCTATGGAGATGCGCGAGGGGCAGGGACGGGAAGGGATGGGGC
>JAUJYS010003917.1:0-12533 GCA_033995665.1 Melogona broelemanni | reverse complement strand
CTGCGGTACTGGTGTCACCCCTGAGCTTCCATTAGGGAGTCCAGAGCTCAGGGATGGATCCTGCAGTCTGGCTATACGAGGGTGCAGTAGTCCTGTGGTGCACTAGGCGCTACGGTGACTTTAAAAAAAAAAAAAAAAAAACTGATTGAAAAAAACGTACCTTGACTGACTGGAGCGCTTGGTCGATTCGATCCGTGTACACCTCGTCCAACAGGCTGAGCTTTTGTTGTATGCGCGACATCGCGACGTCAAACTCCAGCAGCTGATTCTGAAATTCCTTTCCTTCAATGATCGCGTCAGAAAGAGTGCCCTGCTTCTTTTGAATGGTGTCCATCACGTTCGTGATTCGAGTCTTGATGTTTGACATCTTGGTGCGGAGCTCAGCCAAGCCTTCCGGAGATAGAAACTCGGCCAAGCCATCGCATTCCTGAATCAGGGCCACCGATTCGGCCTGGTGTTCGATTACCTCCCGGTGGAGCTCCTGCAAATTATTGAGACAAATAATATATTATTTACTGGTATTAATTATAAAACATTATACAGCATTAAAGCCAAAGTAATAATACGCATTGCAATTAATCAATTGAACAAGAATCAATTGAAATTGCCACAAATTTATAAACTTTAATTACGCTGTTTTATTCTGTTTACTGCAGTTATTTTCACATGTAACTTAGCAACAAAAAAACAATAATTACAGGTTTGAGCAAGAAATATTTAAATAAAACGAATATATAAAATACAAATTTATTTTCAAATTTACGCATACCTTGAGCTTGTCCATTTGTCGTTCCAAGGTGGTCACTTCCGGTGTCTTGAGCTGCAGAGGATCCTTGAGCGCTGTTTCCAACGACTGGAGCCAAGTCAGAAAATGTTCAAACTTTTGGCACAGCTCCTCCCAAACTTTAAGAGTCCCTTCCATCTTGGAGCCCCACTTCTCGAACATATCTTTCATTTCTTTCAAGCGGTTGAGTGCCGCAATCAGTTCGGACTGGTCCACACCAGTATCTTCGCTGATCTCGGTTGTCAAGGTGGTGATCTGTTCTTCAATCTCTTCGTACATCACCTGAAACGTGAATACGTGCCAGTATTTAGTACAACAATTTTTATAATTCGTTAAAAGAATGCACCTGACAAATCCACATAAAATCTATATTAATACAAAATATAAGCACCTCAATTTCGTCTCTCATTCTGCGGCCCTCGTCGATAGCCTTAGGTCGAGGTGGTCCTCCGAAAACCTTAGCCTGTGCCTTACCCAGCCAATCGTGTACCTGAATACGTACAAGATACGCCATCAGTAACCGGTAATAATTGGAACAAAAATATTAGTAATAAAACATTTTCTAGCAGCAGAACCTTTTGAACTGAAGCCTGATGCGCGTTCCATTGAGCCAATTGTTCGGCGATGATGGCCAGCTGCTCTTTTAAGTCCTTGCGAAGTTGCTCCACCTCTGAACGAATTTCCTGCAGCTGCTTTTGTAGCAGTTGGGCCTGGTCGCTGCTCGAATCCAGCGACACCAAATCACCCCCTTCACGTTCAAGGTTGATCAGGATCTGGATCTTGTCCTCCAACTCAATTTCAAGTTTCTGTGATAATAAATACATTTGGTGACAATTTATTTTAGTCGAAATGCGTGTGAGCAATTTAATGTGGCGGTAATAAGTTATGTATCAGATAAAAAAACAACTTTCGAGAATTGAATAATGACAATACCTATAATTAATTCAAATTCACCGTAAGAAAACTAGAAAATGTTCATAGTTTCAAAAAATAATAATATTGATATCTACCTCTACAATATCCGACTTGGCTTCTGGCGTGAGCGACATGGACTTTAGTTTTTCCACTACATCCTTGGCCTTCTCCAGCCACTTTCTGAGCTCGTCAAGCTGGAGATTGCAGGTGGTCCACTTCATGGAAACGTCTTCCATGTAGACGATCTTTTCCCGAACTGTCGAAAGCATCACGTGCACCTTCTTCTCAATTTCGGTAATCTCCTTCTCCAAAAGGGGGCGCTGGGCGCTCACCTTGTCCGATAAAGCCTGGCTCAAGTCCTGGAGCTTTTTGAGCATGCCTTCAGTAGCGATTCTCAACTCCTCGCTCAAATTCTAAAGATGCAAGCAATCAAAATAAACATTAATTCATAAAAAAAAAAATTGATTTTCATATTTTATTTTTTTATAATTAATTTATAATTAATTAATAATTATTTATCTTAGAATTTTTATAATATATTAATAAATACAATTTAAAATGAATCTCCGTACCTGTCCAGCTCGAAGTTCACCGCGCGTTGCTGGGCTTGGAGACATGTTGCCGATCCGTGTCAACTCATTTTCAGCTTGTTGCAGCAAACGGAAAATTTCCTTTTTCTGATCCTCGTAATCGGTCCATACTTTCTCAGTTCCCTACATAAGAACGTAACCAAATTAGTTAATTAAAAAAACTGCTAAATTTCCGAGAACTATTCCACGTCCCCAGATTTACGAAGGCAACGCTTACCTTTAAGTTGTTCAGCTTTTCAAGTGCTCGGCCGTAAGCGTCGTTCCACCTGCTTTCCAATTCCAGAACCGCCTTGTCAACGAAATCGGGTGCGCCGCAACCACGCTGCAACTCTTTGCCTTTCTCTACGCTGGAAAGGATCTTGCCTCGGTACTCCTCGAGTTTCTTAATAATAGTCTGAATGATAAAAAAGGAAAAATTTGTTTCAGTACAGAATTCCCTTGGTCACTAGAATTAATGTACTCGATTCATTTTATATTTCACGATTTACGGCAACCAGAAAAAATTCACAATCGCTTTTGATCACGTAAACATTTCTTACTTTTCACACCAAAACTGGAAACTATATTCTCTATTTTCCACATGAACATTAATTTAAAAATAGCTTTATATAAAAATGTTCTTTTTAATTTTCTACTAACGTAATTTTATACCTCTTGTTTTTTAATGAGAATAATTATCTTCTCAAAAGTGTCAATGTGGATGTCATCGTCTTGGCCGATAGCCTTTTCAATCTCCCGCAGCCATTCCGTCACTTCTTCAACCTCCTCCCGATACAGGAAGCATTTGGAAACGGTGTCGACTTTAATGATGGTCGTCTCTATGGCCGGCAAGAGGGTCTTGTAGCGAGCTATCAGCGTCTCCAACTTGCGCTGCTCTCTCTTAGCGTCCGAATCGCTACAGTGGGCAGTCAGCTTGTCCAAATGTTGGACCAGCCACTTCATGTCCTCCCGGCGACTGTCAACGTCCTCCGAAATTGTCTAGAGGTGCAGACAAGCAAGACGCAATAAGAATGATAATATATAAATAAATAAATAAGATTAACATAATTACCGAAAACTATAAATCGTAACAATCACCTAAACTGTTTAAATAACGTTCTCATAATTTAAAAATAAAAATATAACAGATTTTCAAAAACAACGTATACTAAGCAACTTTATTTGGATCAATAGTAAAAAAATGTCTTGATTTACGGCCTGAGTTTCTGAAAACTTAAAGATTGGCACAACAGATTGATACACAACATGCAGAATTATTTGTGAAGCAAAGCATTAAGAGTGAAGAAAGTAGTACATGTTGGTTGAGGGATAACAATTACAAGTGAAAGGCGAGTGATTGGTGATCGAGCATCACACGAGTGAAATGGTATATTACCTTGAGTTCTGTTGTCTAACAGCAGCATAAAGGAAATACAAATACTAAGAGAGAGGACAGTGGAAGGATGCGATTGCAGGGTGCCAATTTCACACGGTTAAGACATACCACGCACAAGGATCTTGTAGTGCATTACTCCCTAGTGACAAAATAATTTATCCTAAGATTCGAGGTAAAAGCTTATAGCGACCTTAAAATGGCTTTAGATATTTTTAAAACCTTTTGGACTAATTATTTTTATATTATTATTTTTTTAATTTTTAATTATTTACGCTCGTATATGCGTATTGTGTACACTAGGGTTGAGGTGGTATTTACGGTGTATGCTATCGCGCTAGGAGAAAATAAGAAAAAAAGTTAACATTCTAAAATTACTGTCTTTCCAAAAACGCGCGACACTGGCGATTCTGACTTTCGAGGGTGTAATTATAGTAGTTGTTTTCGCTTCAAAATAGTGAAGGATAATTTTTTTTTCGATATTTACTGAACAAACATTTTGTTTTTTGTGACAGTTTCTCTTTGAAAGTGGATTTGTATTTTATTTTTAATTAATGAATATTCTAGAGTGCAGGCGCCAAACGAAGAACTACATAATTGTACTATGGTGATTCGTTTTAGTGGCCCACTTTGGTGATGGATTGCAAACATGTGTACTTCACGTTTAGTTGCATTGTTGTGCACAAGAAAAAAATTAAGTGCGCGCGTTTCAACACAGTAACACTCGATGCTTTAAAAAAAGGTCGTAATACAAAAAGGAGTGAAGGAGGTGGATACGAGAGGAGGAAGGAACGTGAAGTCGGTCACCCTGTTGCGGTAGCGCAGCAAGTAAATAAACTGCTATAACTTGCCAACTGGGAATATATTTATAAATTAAGACTGAAGTCAGTAGACTCAACACAGAACGAGTTTATTACTCGTTCTGTGTTGTGCCAATAATCTACTTCATATTGTAACAAAAGCTCGTCCATAAATTAGTCATCAATTAAAATGGCACTAACCAAGGATTATGAGGAAATTTACTGTCTACGAAACTTTTCGTTTTGTCGTGTAGCCTAAGTATGAATATAATTATAAAAACTTTCTTTAGTTTTTTTTTAAATTTTAATCATAGGAAGAACGTTAGAACGGCAACATTTCTCCCAATGTCATACTAACCGAGCCCGTTCATGCAGCAACCACCGTGCATATAGGAACACAAAATATTATTAACGAATTTTCTTACCCTGAAGTTAGCCTCTATCTCTTCAAAATCCTTTGCAGATACAGCGTCCCTATTCATCTTATCGACAGCCTGATCAACTTGATCCATCCAAGCTTGCATTATGTTGTACCTGGGCAAGAATATATTTTTAGCACGCATATAATTTATACATTTTAATAGCATTCTAATAACACACGCAAATATTATCCCATTTCGTTAAACGAAATACATTTGGAAAATCAAATTAATAAATATGTGACTTGTTCTATATAAATTCGATACTTTCTGAGAATAATAAATGAGAATATTTTCTGCATTATTAAAATATAAACTTGGACGGCAAACATCAATTAGGCGAAGACAAATTTGTCAGCATAGCTCATTAGGTATTATGTGCACATGGTGAAAAGTGATAAACGACAATCATGCTCACCTTCTCTCGTATTCCTGCCACTGTTTCGGAACCTGTTGCAATAGTTCATGAACATCATCGATTTCTTTTCTTAGGCGCTGCCAATCGGCCCGATGCTGTTCCGCGCTCCGAACCAGACTCTGGTCAGTCGGCAAAAGCCCTCCGTGATTCCGACTCAACTCGTCCAGTTTCTCTAGATGAGTGTCGACTGCAGATGCGCGATTGCCATCTTGGAAGAACATCTTTTGAAAATCAACCCAACAAAGGGCTTAATTAGTGTTCCTTCACAAATCAATTGACAACAATGTTTTTTAAATTGCCACTTAAAGTGACGTCAACAAAAGTAGTTGAAAAGAAAGAGGTGGAAGTGAAACGGGGGGCGCGGTCACATCCTACTAAAGTTTACATACTGAACCTAACTAACTGATCCAAGCTAACTAATCCTAACATCACACTGTGGCTTTAGGAACTATCGTAAGTCCAATAACTTTCGTAAGCTTAACACTAATTGGATTCAATAAAGATCACGTGACGATACACAGCGCTAAACGTCATCCGCTTGTTTGGGGGAAAATTCGAACGAATAATAGTCGGACTAGGATTCTACTAGACACTATCTGAACATGAAACACTATCTGTAGCCTGCAAAAGTGCTGCCGGTACTTGGACAGGCTTAAGCGCTAGTTAAAATATAATATCGAGCTTACTCTGTGTCTGCGCAAGATTTTCGTCACTTCTTCGCTGTTGGTGTTGTAGGCATGCTGTTCCGCCATGAGCTCTTCTTCCACTTCCTGGAGCAATTGTCTCAGAACATCCTCGACGCAGAAGTATTCCAATTTGAGTAGGTGCTGTGGTGCGTAACCCACAATTTCCTGACAAACCAAAATCAGAAATTTCGAATCAACCAAATCAATAATCCCACTTTCAAATATGGTAAAGTGGCGGTGGTGGTGGATCGGTTGGACTAGAAATAACTGCCAAACCGGTCGGAGTGAACACAGCTTTCGATGCCCTCGAAAATAATGGAACCGTACTATGTGGTGACAGATCAGCATCAAAAGTAACCATAAATAATGTATGTGGGGAATTTCGTGTCGTGCCCATTGTACCGTGGCTGCCTACACATGTGCGTTCCACCAAACCAGAAAATAGTGAGTCGAAAACTTACAATTGTCCGTCATGAAATTGGAAAATCTTTTCAAATATCGCCAGTCTCGACGGTTGGTTACCCATTGTATTTATGGATTTATTTTATTTATAGATTATGTGTTGTGAATTTTTTTTTTTTTTGCTGTACAGCATCATTTGGATCGATTCCAAGTGCAAGTGAAAAAACCGTTTGTTTCAATAATTCAGTGTGTAGCCAAAACAAGTATTGCGAAACTTATCGAATTCAACAAATTAGATGAATCGCAAATACGTTTTATGAGAACATTGATTTAAATCGTGGCTTATTTGCCGTTGCGCATTAACAAAAACTATCGCAATTTCTACTCTGTGAATGAAAAACAGTGAAAAAGTGAAACAGAGAAAATCGTCAGTTTAAGAAACTCACAAATTCGTTGAACTCTTAGAGCTACAGTGGAACTTTTCCAAATATAGTTTCTCCGCACGAAAACAATTAAATATATTCATAGCAGCTCTATCTAGGCGCAGGTTTTATATTTTAGCATATTGTCTATCTAGGCGCAGGTTTTATATATTTTAGCATATTGTCTATCTAGGCGCTGGTTTTACATTTTAGCATATTGTTAGGTTTGGCGAGGATCCAAACGAACTTCTTTGTTGGTGTACTACCTTTCACAAAACAGCTACATTCGCATATCTTTGCCTATCAAAAACTTATTTGACAGATCCTTTCATTCTTTCGCCGTAACTGTTTAGAATGTACGGATTCTTTCAACAAGCAAAAAAACAAACGCTTCTGTTTCGACAGTATGACTGATGGTTTTTTTTTTCGATGGATATTTACAGATCGAAGGGGATCACGAACACAGCGACGGCTTTAGACAAATTAGAGGACCAGACCAGTCGGCATTGGCAACAACCATTGTCTAGAAGTAAAGCTCTCCAAACTTTCAAGACAATAGAACATTTTGTATTATAGATGGATTCTTCTTAGGAGCCGTTGCGATGTAATAAGTATAAAGATGAATTGGTCTTCGACCAGAGAAGACGAGGAAACGGTAACTTATTGGGTAATGGATGTTTTAATGTATTATCTTCGAACGAATATTACAATTATACAGATGACAAAATAATAGTATAAAATTATCTGACAATGAAACATTAACAGATAGTGACTTATGACTAAGTAAGTCACAACTAGTAAGTCAAACTATCTGTTAATGTTTCATTGCCAGATAATTTTAGTCAATTATTTTCTCATCTGTACAATTGTAATATTCGTTCGAAGATACTACATTTAAACATCCATTATCCAAGAAGTTGCCGTTTCCTTGTCTTCTCTGGTCGAAGACAATTAATCTTTATACTTAGAACATTTTGTATTAAAGAGGTCCGTACAAGAGCTTAGCTTACGCACAAAAAAACTCAGTTTTCGGATCGCCAGCAGCAGAACGGAACAAAATATTTGTATTAATTAATAGAAGTGATAAAATCGATAAGTTCCATCTCTTTAAAAAACGGCACAGTACTCGAAAAATGACTGAGTTATTACCTTCCAGTTTTGCTGCAACGTCGAAACCGTACTGTTGATCTCCGGGTCGGGATTTGAGAGCGTGCTTTGCAACTGTTGGGCAGCATTGACCAACTTAAACAAAAGGCCTTCGTTGGTAGTATTAAAAAAGGACTGCAACAAAAATAAAGACAAATAAGTTATGCTTTCGTTGAATGATTCATGAAGCTAACTTAACCAAAATATAAAGTGTAAGTGTGTAAGGTATAAAGTATGTAAAGTGTACCATGTGAATTTCTTTCTTGTATTTACAATCTGATGCTTTTTCATTCAGAAACTTTTGAGCAGTTTGAAGCCACTGAACGACCGCCCTTTCACTATCACAAAAGTCGTTCCACAGCCTCAGCACATCCTCCAGCAGTTGCTCCCAACGCTGGGCAGCCAGCGTACAACCCTAAACAGAACAAACCAAGTCACATTTTCAAAAACAATCACTACATGAACGGGAAACTACACCATCGTTTAAAAAAAGAAAATATACAACGAATGTTATCGTGTATCCAATTGACCTGAAAATTCCCATTGAGCTGGAACACTTGTTCCTGGACACGCGTAGTCTCGATGCCCTGATTCCCAACGGCGGACTTCATGAGGGTCTGGTAAACCTTGTTTGTGCCTTCCAGCAAGGCCACATAGTACGGAAGATGCAGGAAAGTCGACTATACAAAAATAATCAAAATGAATACGTCAGACTCAACCACAAATTACAAATGCAAACTTAGGGTGTTCACGAGACTTTTGATGAAAACTCATATTAGAAAATAATTAATAAAAAATAAAAAGCATTTATTTGACTTCAAAGCGCATTCATAAATGCGCATATCAGCCGATTTGAAAACTTCGCAAATAATTGATTCGGTTAATAATTGAAAAACAATAAATATAATTATTTTGGTAATTTTAAAGCAGATATTAGATTTCTGAACGCAATCGGTCAAAGCTGAAGATTTTGCATTTTTTTTTCTCTTTTCAATACCACCTGCTCAGTTAAGGTTGCAATGACAGAAATCCGTTAACTAGATTCAACCCAGTCCCGCTCACTGACCTTGTGTCGGTTCAGGCAGGTCTGTATGGCTTCGCGGCCGCCATCCAGCGAGTGCATCGCCAGCACACGCTCAGCCTCGTGCAGCCACTTGCTGATCTCGGCGATGCTGGCGTCCAGGGCCTCCTGCTGAGCAAGCAGCTGGTGGAACATATATAGCTGGGACGGAATGGTGGCGCGCACGGTCAGGAGCACGTCTTTTTCCTATAAGCGCATAACCATACATGTTGACATTCGCACTATTTGGCATGGGGATGCTTTCTGTATTTCTTTCTTTCTGCCACGGTCTGTTAGGAATACCTTTTTGAGCTCAGTCATCATCTTATCCACTTCGGTTCGCGAGAGTTCGGGAATCAGCGATTGAGCCTTCTTAGAAATAGCTTTAAAGAGAGCTTCCATTTCTTCGCACTCGCCTTGTAGTTGCTAAATTGGAGACGGGAATTTGATTTTATAATCATAACAACAGTCTATGATATGATGAGAAGAACCGGTATATATAAGAGGTGACTAATTGTAAATATAATTTGTACAACTCACCTGCAATTCCAAGACATACGCTTTCATAACTGCAACATCGCAAGACTTGGTCTCGGCCAGGACGCTCTCGAGGTGTCGCAGCCAAGTGTTTAGCTTATTCAAACCTGCTTTATAGTCTCGCCTGTTCTTGATCACTTCGCCACTGTGCAAGAAATCCTGAACCTAATTTACAGGAGACATAATTTCCAATATTAAAAAACTGCTTTGTATTCAATTTTTATACGCTATTTAAACTTTAAACCAACGACTGTTGCACCATTTCTGCCACCCACCTTCGGAAATATTTTTTCCCACTGAGCGTTGATTTGGGCAAGCTGCTGCCTCACATTGGCACCCACAGTGTCGTCGCAGGTCGCTATCAGATAATTACCAGCCTCGTTTAACTCTTGAATGGCCTCGTTCCACCGGCTGAGATCTTGGAAGAAGTCCTACCGAACAAAATAAAGTTTAACAATTAATTCAACGGCAAGCAATTGAAAAAACTCAACAAATCAATCACTCAGTAAATATTCCATTTTAACATACCGCCTTTTCGTCATCTGACTTGTCGGCCATTACAAGAGCACCTTCCAACCATTTGGAAATGGCGTCACGGTTGGTTAAGTAGCGGTTCCAGAAGACCTTGTCCTCCTCCAGCATGTTCTTCACAAAAATCAACTCCTTCGCGATATTCTTGCCGCGTTCACTGATTTCGTGGACGCATTTGCTAATGTTGTCTACCTCTTTGTGATCTAATTTTAAAAATATGCGGAATACCGGAATGCGAATGGTTGAAAAACGGACAATTGTTTGAAATGATGCATCCATTCAACCAAACCATTTACGAGTAACTAACCATAAATTCTTTCCTTTCTGTACGCCTCAGATTCTTTCCACAAATCGCTGTATAGTTTGTCCATGGTCTTGAGGATTTCTTGATCGCCAATGAGATTCTTATTTTATTAAAAAAAATAAAAACAGTTAATTGGAACAATAGCAATAATATCAAAATTTGGGAAAATTCAACTTGACTATCAAAATCAACTTGGTGTCAATAAAAAAGCACAGGTAGTATAATATTTTCACTTATTTTTGCTGGATATCGATACATCTGCTTCAAAAATAATTCTGTTCACCTGAATTTCTGCCAGGTTCTTCTCCACACCATCGGCAGTGTTGCTTCTGATCTTCCACAAACTTAGTTTGGTTTCAATCACCGTGAAGAGTGACAGAAGACTGTGCTTGGCCAACTCGTACTCGAGCCTCTGTAGTTTCTCCCGAGATGTTGTGGTCAAATTCGACAGGCGTTCGGCCATGTTACTGAGCTGATCACGCGAGACGTCCTCCATCGATGTCTCATTCAGTTTCAAAAATGTCTGCTGCACGTTCGGCAGCCCACTGAAGAAGTCCTGTAAATCAATTTTTTAAATATCATTGATTATCTAATAAATTAAACTGATAGCATAAACATTCACGCTATTTCGAAACACTCAATGGAAGTTGGTAGCTAACCTTGTGTTCCTTAATTTTGGTGGTCAGAATGCCAACGGCTGCATCCTGATGAACGCCCAACGGCAGCACATCGCTGTCGATCAGGTCCTCGGCCCGGTTGAGCCAATCGCCGATCTGTCCCAACTGTCCAGGCAAGCTGCTATCCAAAATCCACTGCCAGTGTCGCAACTGAGATTCAACCCGCTTCCACTGCTGTTCCAGGTTCTTCCAGGCGTCGGCAGTGACGTATGTGGCCACGTGGGAGTCCACGCGCTGCTTAATGCGGCGATACAGCTCCGCCTTCTTGGCCATATCCCGTCTCAAAGTTTTCAATTGCTAAAAGCATACATGGGTAAGTTTGTCACTGACTAAAGGGAATCACTGACACAAACAGCACCAAAATTACAACATTACTGTTGCGTCGTTTTCATTAGAAATACTAATTTTTCTAAGGCACCTCAGTTGGAAATTTAAAAAAATGACTTAAAATTTAATACCGACCTCATATTCCCACTCCCTGTCTCTGGTTGGCCGATCCACTATTTTCAGCGTATCGCTGGCCGAATCGAGCCACATCACCAGCTCATCGTATTCGGCTTTCTCCACGTCGGACGCAATCGAGTGATCGGCACGCTGGGTCTGCAAACCATTAGTTCCCATTAGAAGATGTTTTTTATCGTTATAAGTGCCCCCCAAACGCAGAGGTTTGCAACTTAAATTACTCACAATTAACTCCGAACTGGTTTCATGGAACTTATGTAGAAACTGAGCAACATAGGTCATCACAGATTTTTCGTCGGGATTAAGTACATCCACATCTAGTGAATAACAAATGAAACAATCGAATTACCAACAGCGTTCTTTTTTTCGAAAATAACACACTTTCAAAAATTTACATTTAAAAGTCTACGCAGTGACTAGTATGAAATAAAATCAATATAACTTCCAAACATTGCAAAGGCAGCTAAAAGAAATACAATTTCCTGATGTTTCAGCCGGCGTCAAATTATTTGAAAATCACGTGAACAACTTTTTTTAAAGAACAAACCTTCGGCATCAAGCAGTTTGGGGATTCTCATTTCTTTCTCCGCCAAATGGAAGGAGGTGATGAGCCTCTGTTTGTTGGACATCGAATGGACGTTACTCCAATCGAAGACGTCGGGCCGTATGGCACAGATGAGGGCCAGGAACGCTCGCCCGTCGCGCCAGCTAGCACCAAAGTCGTTCACTTCAATGCCAAACCTCCTATAAACAAACCAATAAACATTTAATTTAATTTTTGGAAATTTGGAAAAATCGTAATGTTATTGATCTCGCACCCTTTATGAATCAATGTATTTACAATTTTATTTATTTTCTTTTGCTAGAAACAAAATACGTAAACAATGAAATTAATAAACTGGATAAATATATAAGGATATTAGCGACAATACCAAAATATATGCCTAAATCGTCGCAGATCAAATAAAAGAAAAATTTAGATAATAATTGATCACGAGCATGAGCCCT
>JAUJYS010003916.1:0-12533 GCA_033995665.1 Melogona broelemanni | reverse complement strand
CATATCTCCAAAGAGACACGAGGGTGCAGTATTCCTGTAGTGCACTAGGCGCTACGGTGAATTTAAAAATAAAAAAATAAAAAAAAACATAAGATTATATGTACATGTAATCCAATGTTCATCTCTGATATAATAGAAAATTGATGAGCACAAAAGTACAAAACAACGATGAACATAAAATAAAAGGTTTTATGAAATTTTTGCACAATAGTTACGTTTTGCGGTGTTTTTAGGATACGCCAATAGGCACGTCAGTTGCGATACTAGAAGCTCTTGACGATGACATGGGCGTCAACGGTGAAGTTAGATATAACATTCTGGAGGATCAACGTGGCGATTGGAAAACGTTTAAGGTTGATGCCAAGACGGGAGTGATCTCGCTCAGCCGCGCGTTGGACAGAGAGATACAGAAGAAGTTTGAGGTAAAATATAATATGTGCAGTATTACGTTTAAATTACGCAATTGTTACAAAAATAAATTAAAAAATGAAATCCTTGACCAAGGAGTTTTTTTATTTTTATTTATACCATACACTGCTCCTAAGAACATTCTACGTGCAATTGTTACTTTTGGGGCAAATTTAAAACCTGCGCGTTGAATTTTGCAGATTCGAGTGGAGGCTCACGATCTTGGAATTCCGACTCCGCTGGCCAGTGATATGGATCTAAGTTTCTACGTGAAAAACGTCATCGATGTAGAACCGAATTTTAGCAGTCCTGAGGTTAAAATCTGCCTGATACATTTTTGACATATGGATGAAAAAATATAATTTATCTTTCTTAGTAGTGGTTTTAATAAATCTTTAGATGATTTTCAAAAAGCTAACCAATTTTAACTTTGAAAACTATTCTTGGATCCGCAGACCATAATCACTTTCATGGAGAACGTCGAGCCGGGCAGGGAGGTGGAGACCCTGCCGGAAACGGTGGACGTCGAGGAATACGATTTTGATTCGGACAAAGCAACCATTTGCTATTTTATCGTCAGTAAGTCGGGCATTTGCTCTTATTTTAATCTGTATAACATTATTCATTGGCAAGTGCAAGCCAGCCAATGTATAATGTTACATTATTTTATTTCTAAGATAAGTTGTTCCCGAAAATAGTTTTTGTAATTTTAAGTCAGTAAATGTGCTCAGGGTCATTTACAAATAAAATTATGGTTTAATATTGTTTCCAAATGGACATTTAATATATTATTTCCAACTGAATTAATTTTATTTTTTAACGTATAACACCTTACACCTATTGATAACAATGTCAATCACAAGAAAATTAATTTCTTCAAAAAAATTCAACAAATTTAACACAGAAAATCGACTTTTGAATATATAGTTTATGATATGATTTCTTCACATATTAATATTGGAAACAAAATTACAGTTTTTAAGGGCGCTTCCTCCCCTCCCCCGCCCATTAATAATACAACTTGATTTGCTTTATTTGTGTAGGTGGTAATGAGGACGGCATGTTCGAAGTGGATCCCATCCACCACAAGGTATCGACCCGGGTGATGTTGGACCGCGAAGAGCGTGATATGTACATGTTCATCGTGCGCGCCAGCAAGGAATGCGGTGGTGATAGAGCGCCACCGCCGCGACTCGACTCTTACGACTTGAGCGATCGCACCCTGCTTCGCGTCACCGTCAAAGTGTTGGACGAGAACGATAACGCGCCCTACTTCATCAAAGACATCTTCACGGGAGGAATGGCCACCGACACGGTCTACGGCACTCCAATCATGAAAGTCAAGGTAAACTATTACTAGACCGTTTTTGTCAGTCATGTCGTTTTGGTCGTGGGTTTCAATGTGTGTAATTTAATGTGATAGGCGATACAACTATGACATTTTATGTGAATTGCTTGATCATTTTCATGAAATTCATTTCTCGATAGACTTTTCCGGGTTTTTTTCTGGCAATGAATCAGTCCATCCCTTCACACAAGTGACATGAAAATTTTGAAAACATTAAAATTTAATGATGCTCTAATTTATCATTTGAAATGACCACACTAGCGACAGGATTGGATTGATAGGAAAATGGTTTGTGCGACTTTGTGTTACTTTGCATTAAGTTAATTCGATTGTATTTTTATCCCTTGGTGTAGGCCATCGACAGAGATGCTGGCGAGAACGGTCGACTGCACTACTTCATTCCCGGCGCCATTCGTTCCACCCTGTCGGAGGAATTCGACAACTTTGGCCCGCATCCCTTCATGATAAACCAGACCTCGGGCGAGGTGCTGCTCAACTTCTACCCCCAAAAAACCATGAAGGGTTACTTTCACTTTCCCGTGTCGGTCAACGATTCTGACGGACTGATGGACAAGGCACAAGTCATGGTCAGTGTCCGTGCTTCAATGCAGTGCTCGAAAATTTATTTTGATCATTCGATTCGTTTACATGCAGCTTGCATGTAAACGAATCGATCTATCTGGAGGGCTAAAAATTAAATGGGGTTACATGTTTAAAATTGAAGATATTTTCTCGACCAGAAGAGAAAGGGAAATGGCAACTTCTTGTAGTTTACTCGATGGAATTTAATAAACTAAGAACTTATAAGTTTAGTATTAGGGGTTACATGTACAAGTCACTCGTGGAGCCAGGCCCTTGGCAGCAGCCTTTGCAGTCTCCTTTGTTCACTCAATTGTGTATACACAGAGTAATTTTGGTTATGTATTTTCTTTTTGTTTACCCAGATCTATTTGGTACGACAGGACCAGAAATTAAAGTTTACCGTTCGCTTGACTCCTGACGAGCTCAGACCTCGCGTCGATAGGTTTCAGAGGTAGAATATCGATATCGCTCTCAAATCACAAAAATCTTTTCCAATTTTATAAAATTGAGTGTCCTGTATAATTTCAAATGTTGTGGCAATTTTCTTAAAAATATACGGTACTTATTTTTTTAGCATGCTAAGTAATCTAACAGAAACCATAGTAAACATAGACGCTTACAAATATCACGAAGCCAAAGACGGATCTGTTGATAAAACCAAGTAAAATTCATTTTTTATTTGCATTCGCTCCTATTTAAGTAAACCAAAAGCTTTGACCACACGCTTATATATTTATCAGTTGAATAATTGTGTGAGCGTTATATTTCGAATTGCAGAAGTGATGTCTACGTTCATTTTGTTCACCGATACGACAATTCCATTATGAACGTGGATGAGGCTACCAAGTAAGACATCAAGATTGAAGTCATGAAATTTATTGTAACATATGAGTTTTAACACTTATTTAAATGTAAAAATTTATGTGGTTGCAGGTTAATCGACGCACGAATTGACGTTCTTAATTCCCTGTTCCAAGATTATAATGTGCTAGAAGGACAAGTAAGTCTGCTTTCAATCAAATCAGATGATGTAACATTATTTAGTAACGGTCTTTAAAATATCCATATGACCTAATTTCCTTGGTTTCTAGCCTGCAGTTTCTCAGGAACTTGTGACTGGTCCCGAGGAGATCGTAATAGCCTGGCTTATAGGATCGACAGCCGGATTAGGCATTTTGCTGGTCCTCGTTTTATCAATCTGCATAACCCAGAAGAATAGGTAATCTAAACTTTAATTCGATTTAGTAAATCCACGCGACATTTCTTATTAACATGATGTTTGGCGATTGATACCATTTCTAAAACCGTAATTTAAAATCACCTTTTTTCTTCTTTTTAGATATGAAAGACAGTTGAAAGCTGCCACTGCCATTGCATTTGGTAAGTGAAAATCTGAATGTTCAGTCAAATTAAACTTAAAAATAAAAAATCCCGAGGAAAATTTCACGCGACCACAACGTAAGGAAATACTGATTGGCAACAGACTCGACTGAGCGAGATCAATTGTTTTTATCTCGTTAGTATGTCGTCAATAAAATTACACGTGAAAAATTACAACGCGAAAAGTGATCGCTTTGTCTGTTTCTATTTTCATCACGTCGTGATCGCGTGAAAACTTTTATTTTCCTCGGATTATATTTTCTACATTGTTACAAAGATTGGCTCCTACACATTTCCGTATAGTAAACATGTTATGTTAACCATTTGTCTAATGAAGTGGGTATTTCAGGTTCACAAGACTCAAATTTAAATCGAACAAATGTTCCAAACACCAATCAACATTCCATTGAAGGGTACGTTGTGAGTAATGTATTGTACAGTCGATCTAGAACGTCAAATGCAAAGCAACTGATAAGAAATACATATCTACATGTAGTTTGGTCTCTCGAATCAACAGAATCGACTACAAAGATATTTTTGTTCCAAGTAAAACATTTTGACGATTAAAAACAAAATATTATGACCATGTGCAAGACACTTTTGTTTCTTGCCAACAGTCACGTTTTGCATACGATAACTCTGAATTTTATATGCTAAATGTTTCTGTTGTATTCTTTATTGCCATATTGATCTACCTTCCAGGTCCAACCCTATCTGGATGCATTCGTATGAGAATGAATGGTACAAAGCTGAAGAGGACAATCTCAGGTGATACTCTTCGATTTAACTTGTGATCATATGTGGCAATTAATGGCAAAGTTGTTTGTTATATATATTACGCCGTCACTGAATCTGTTCCATGCATACGATTTACTGACTAGTTAAAACCATCTCAAAATTGCATTTACAAATGCCATCATTGAAGTTTAACTCAACCACGAAATGAGGGCTGCGTAACCATACAAGAATCAAGTCAATTCTATAAAAGTACAGAGGTGTTATGAAAATTGTTCAAGGGTTTATACGTGCACTATTACTTCAATTGTATAATAACTTACTTTGCGTTTCGTTCGCTCCAAATTGTCCCAGTGTGCGGAGCGAATCATCTGACGGAGACAACTCGCTCGACGAGAACGTCATCATCGATACGGACGTGGACCACTCTGAGACATCGACCACGCACACGCCGGGCGGCTACTCAGCACCCTCCACTCCGACCACCGCCAACGTCTCGGCGGTGGCGGGCGGCGCGCTGTCCGAAGGCCGTGGCCAGGCTCCGGCCCCGCCACACCATCTGGTCGAGTCCAAGATGAACAATGCGCTGCCCTTGCTTCGAGGCTTGCGAGATCCAGCGGCCGACATGTTCCGCGACGGAGTCAAGGAGCAGAACGACCTTAACAAATCCATGCAGAGGCGGCACAACATCTACGAAAGTCTGGGCATCAATGGCAACACCATCCTGTCTCACATTGAGACAACGGAATTGTGATTCGCGGTTTATGACAAGTGACAGTGCCAGCGGGATATTAAGAATGTGCCGGATCGATTCAACACGGTCGAACGCGCCGGTAAAAATGCTACGAACGGCTGCATGACCAGACTGATCCGTAACAAAATTGTTGGGTCTTTGGATGCTCAGTTGTTGTTGACTTGAAAAAGTGTATTTAATGAAGGAAACCGCTGTTGCACCAGTACTTTACAAGTGGTCTACATTCATAGTTCCACAAACATTTGCGTGGCAATAAGCTGTGTTCCTTGGGGACTTTTCCATTGCTGTGGGACATCTGCGAAGAAATATAAATATATCAAAACACATTCGTGCCATTAGTGTGCAGCCTGTTCGAACAAGCACAACTGGAGTCTATAATTTTATGGCATGCTCGGCGACATCTATAATCAACAAACGACCATTTCGTGAATGTAACTGCACCAGTCGCTTTTATGTATATTTTTTATTTAGCAAATCATACATGAAGATAAATGAAAAGTCATATACCTCATGCTGCCAATACTCAGACGCGACACGCAGCTTCGAATTGATGCGAAAACTTGTGTAATAAAATTTTAAAACTTTCATGCATTTGTTCACTTTTTTAAAAAGAAAAATTCATAATTCGATCAAGATAATCAAGAGTGAACGAGGGTTGTACATAGATCTATCACGAGTGATCACAAGCATCGCCTTAACACCATTCGTGAGGAAGATCAATATACGGCAAAAATGTCGACGTGTCAGATATATTTATTATTATAATCAAGAGTACAACAGGGAATATAACTTACCCTAGATGAACGAATGTATAGGGGCGAACGAACGTAATTCTAAATTCCTGGAGTTAAATGCTTCTCTTGAAGATGAACATCCTATTCATTAATCAGCTCTGCAACATGGTAGTTAAACACGTGACGTACATGCAAGACCAGCTGTTTTTCTTTACTGGACGAAGTGAGAATGAGATACCGAACTTGACCCTCACTTGGTTCAACACAATTCAAATAAGTACAAAAACCACCTTCTAGCTTGCTAATATTTTATTTTGAATATAATTTTATCTACAATTTCCAGTTAATTATCAGATATAGTTGCAATTCAATTGATAACACGCTTGATCAAACCTTCCAGGGGAAATCAAGACCAGCCAACAGTCAAGTGTTAACAGCATCAACACGTTACACGACCAACTCATCCGTAAAGCGGCACAAGTTTACAGGCCGTCGTTGAGATGCCATAGTGGCAAACTGGTGCCGCTTTACGGGTGACTCGTCCACTAGTCTGTTAAGTGATATACTCATACCGGGTGCTTGAGAAACGAGACGAGGCCAAATTAATTTCAAGCAATATTCTATCACATCAACAAACATCTGTAAAATGGGTTGGGGAGAGTTGATGAGAGTGAGGGAAGTGGACCTTACATTTGTTACGCATCTTTAGGGCAAAACAAATTTCAACCGGTTTAATTATGTGGTTATCGTGACAAGGAGCGATTTTGCATCGTCTTACAGTTCAGGCCATCTTGAACCTTTTATCACAGAGAAAAGTTTTCTCCTTGCTCTTAAACCATTAGTCAGTCAGCTTAAAATGTACGAAAAGTGCTCAGTCTTATTTGTGTAAAAGCATGACCAAAACATGAATTTGTTGTCATCCAAATTAAATTGACAATCTTTCATAAAATGGTTTTGGCAATTTTTTTCATAAATTCTCCATCATTTATATCCACCTAAGCCCAACTTTCGTCAACAAAAAATAAATTCAGGTGATGGGCCAAAATATGGCTCTAAAAATATACAGCCAGTTCGTTCAAAGCTGTACTTATATATATATATTATAACTTTACTAAACTTGATGCAAGCTTCGAAACGTTTCATTTAAATTCTCAAAAACACAGGTCATAAACAGACAATTACAAATTACTGCACAGTCACCGGTTCATCCAAATTTAACAATATGCACTGCCACACACATTGAAAAAGTTCCGTCTGAGGGTTTTGAAATTATATCCTGTCCGTAACCCAACATATCCTGTACTTTTGTGGTTTTGCACACACAAAAACAGTTTATGACCCAAATTTTTATTCTTCTATTTTGCTTTATGGACAAATTTTAGCAACATCTATCGAATTACTTGTGTACAGAACCCAAGAAATAATATCTTTGCCTGTCGACAATGTATGATAAACGTGCCAGGGAGTCCCGTCTGTCTTCAAAAGCAGATAAAATCACTAAATCTTGGTGAAGGATATAGATAATCAGAAATATGTTTTATTCTTTTTTTTAACCCACTACGAGCGAAACTTTGCCGCGGTTTGGGAGTTTTCCAGCTCTTTTATAATAACAAGCAATACATATGTAAAACGAAAAATAAAATAAAATAATTGAAAATCATGATTAGCTCTTTTCAAGCAATTCAAATTCAAAATTAAAACATCTAAATAACCAAGCACAAGAAACCACGAATAAAAATTAAAAAACTTCCCATGGGAAAACAAAAAGTCCAGCAATAAAATTGAAACAATCTAAAGGCGGTTTATCGGAGCAGGCAGATACATTCCAGGGGAACCACTCGTCCAAACGGGTTGGCAATAACTCTTCCCCAACATCTCCCCTCCCTACCCCCCCCCTCACTTAACAACAAGAACATCCCGCACAAATGCAGCAGCTGCAAAGAAGGTATAGAGGCTGAATTAGTTGTCGGCCAAACTGCCGAGGGGCTGGCAAAACCGATCGCGAACCCGCAACCGTCCTATCAAGCAGAAGGAGTGAAGAAAAAAGGCTTGTTTGAGCTGACCGCGGGCTCCGCTTCATATCTTTGGCAGCTTGGCGGCAGTGACCAGCGGGTTGCTCTCGGCGATCATCTTGCGTCCCTCAGTTTTGTAGTCGTAGGAGCACCCGTGCAGCTCAGCGTAGCGGTGGCTGGCGCAGAAATTGCCACCGCACCTGATTAAATCAATCAGACGCGAAAACAAAATTATTACTGGGGCCGCTGCAGTAAGTAGATAACTATGGTGTCTTATCAGCTAACTTGATCTACTATACAACTTATGATTTAAAAATAAAATAAAATACGAGATGAACAGCAAAATTACACACGGCAATCATCCCAATCACCGCTTCTCTATTGCTTAACACAAAAAACAGCATCTGTGTACTTGTTTTGATAAAAAAACTTGGAATCCTTGACCGAGGAGTAAGAAACGGCACTTGAGAGCAAACATTGTGAATTCTCCGCTTATAATATAAGAAGTTTCCGCTATAAGTTATAATAGTTTCCGCCATTTTGTGTGCATAAAATCCTGAATGTGCAGCTAAAGCGCCTCTGGGACGCAAAGGCCACGCTGCGACGTCATCATATTAGCAATATTCGAATTGAGAAAGTGCTGTCTATCCTCTGACAGGCTAAAGAGCTAGTGGGCCAATAATGCGACAAGTTCAGATTTTTCTATATTGCGATTCCACTAGCATTTTTTAAATATTAAACTCGGGAAATCGGCAGTCGAGATAACTGACCTGCAGGAATAGCTGGTAGCCAGACCAGTTTTGCGTCGACACACGAGGCACCGGGGGGTCTCCTTGCGGACCGAAGGCGTCGGCAATTCAATGGCGGGCAACCGGGCCACGGCCACCAGACCCTGAATCGGACTGGGACTGCTGTCCGAACTAGACGAATCCTGCGGTGGGCGAAATTAAATTGGTCTCGCATTAGAGATTTTCACGAGTGTCGAGGATTTTTCCGATTGAATAAAAGTTCACATGACAGGATAAGAAATCAGTAAATTTTAGTAAAAATTACAAAACATACCTTGGTGATGACGTTCATCTGCCCCAACGAACCTAAACGCAAGAAGAAAAAATTATAATTAGCATGTCAGTCACACAAGAGATGTAACAGCAGCAAAAATATATTTAATAATAATAAACTCTGTTCCATCGGATATTTAAAATTTTTAAATTTAAAAACAGATCCCATAAATGATATCCTTGACATGGGTGCCTATTTTAGACTTTTGTCTTTGATAGTTTTCCTTCTGTGGGTGTCTATTTTAGACTTTTGGGATTGATAATGCCAACTGTCCTGTGTGACGTCATCGTGGCTCGTTTGTCCTAATCGCTAGCGTTCTAGCTTTACAAACTGGTGGTCACGAGTTCAAATCCCGACAATCCCTTTTCTTTTCTTTTTGTTTTTTGTCAAGATATATTCAAAATTAAAGTTTTTTTCCGAAAACCGATGTTTTTTGCCATTACTTGTTTAGTTTTCAGATATCAGTATCATTCACCAACGTTAGACTACACGGATGAGCAAAATAAAAAATACAGCTTAGAAAATACATAACTTTTTAGTGGGCAGCGCAAAGTGGACGTATAATTCTTACCCGATTCCGCCGACGACTCCCGCGAGCACCTGCCACTTTCCACCCAACTAGATCCCGCGGACGGCCCACTCTCTTTCCAGTGAAACGCCGCCGCCACACCGTCACTCAACCGGGACGGCTTGCCTGCAGACGGCCGACGACGTGGCGACCCGTGGCGCGGCCTCGACCCGAAAGGGAATTCAACCCCTCCGAAGGGCGAAATGGCATCCGCCACGTCGGCGTCGATCAACGCCCCCGCCCGCAGGAGCGGGTCGTCCACCGGCGACGACTTGGGTCGGGCACCCCCCACCTCGGCACCGCGCACCAACGAGTCCCGCCGCCGAGCGACCAAGGCGGCCTCTCCGCCAACGGTCGCCGCGCTCGGCGGCTGCAGCACTCGGGAGACCGGACGCGGCGAGGTCTGCACCGAAATGCGCGGATCGAACTTGGCCAAGGTCTGCAGTTGGAGCTGTTCCAGATGGAGCTGGTGTTGCTCGAAGTTGGTGGTGGACGAGGATGAAGTGGCGGTGGAGGCGGCGGCCACGCCTCGCGATTTGGGGTGCGCAGGAGGGTTACGCATCCGGCGGCGCGTGGACAAGTCGGCGGCACCTGATGACGAGGACAGCATACCCAGGGCCACCGACCCGTTGCCGCGTAATGCTGCGGCGCCAGAGCTGCTGCGGCTCCAGCTGCGGGGCGACTCCAGCTCGCTACCGCCGCCTCCGCCGGTTTCCACGCGCAGAAGACCTCCGTCACCGTGCAGGCTGGGGATAGTGCGCAGATCGGGTAGCTGGCCGCGGCACTCGTGAGGCGAGAGGCGCATGACGGGCGAGGCTTTCTCTTCCTCACGCTCCTCCTCCTCGCCGTCCTCCTTGTGTCCGGCGGGTGGACGCCGGGGTTCGCCGCCGCGTGGTGCGGCCACGCGGGCGGGACGGGAGGGCAACACGTCGACTAGAGGTGATCGTCTGGACAGACCAGTGGCGCCGGCGGCGATGGCGGATGGGGCGGCGGTTCGATGCGGGAAGGGTTGGTGGGGCGATAACGGCATCCGGGTGCCGCCCGGTACGGGGGGAAGGCGCATCGGACGGGCCAGTCCAGAGTGGGTGTACACCGAACGGGATTTGGCAACGGGCGGCACACCGTAGGAGGACATGGGCGCCGCCTGACCACCGACATCCTGCGTCTGATTTCAATAAAGTATACAAAATAAATTATTTCGAGAACGTGCAAAACGTCTGTGTCAAACAACTGTAGGGTGATGTCAAATGGATTCGAAAGTTGTTTTTTTATAATCACCGTAGCGCCTAGTGCACTACAGGATTACTGCACCCTCGAATCTCTATAGAGATTATGTGAGGGGCAGGGAAAGGGAGGGAAGAGGGATGCAGCTGGAATAGCCAGACTGCAGGATCCACCCCTAAGCTCTGGACTCCCTAATTTACCCCCATCGACTATTAAACTACAAGTAATAAAATCATTTTTTTCACCGTGTCAGTGTGGCAGTGGAGGAAAACAAATATTTTGATAAAACATATAATATTATTAAAAAATACAGTATGACTTAAAATAAATATTATGTCTTTAAAAATATATATATTGATTTTTAAATTTGTTTTGAAAAAATAGGAATAGAAATGTATAAAATAAAAGTTGAGTTTTACAAAATCGCTAGATGGCGCTTGTTCCCACTCGGGCAACTTGTCGGCGCATGGACGGACGGACACCCATGCTGACCACTGTCTGAGCCTCGCTGGTCAAAGTGGAGTGGGCCAGTAGTGAAAACTCGTCCGCCATCCTCCCAATCTGTGAGATGGGGCTAAGACGGACCCCCAAAAAGTGAAGGGGGAAATAAGTGGTGTAAGGGGGTTTAACGCAAGGTGGTTATACGTTCATCTGAGGGGTAATCTCAGGTGGACTGATGCCTAAGGGGCAGGAAGACGGTGAGGGGCTGACAAGGTAGATGAGTGAGGGGAGTCTCTTCGTTTTGCGGGGGTCCCGTGTGAATGCGCCAACACTTGCTTCGCTTTCTTCTCGTCATTCAATGCCTGAGCGTTCTGCCGAGGTTTTAAGAAACCCCGGGCAGGCAAATCTATTTTTACTCGATTGGGTTCCTCCTCGTTCGGGACCGAACAGCCAACCCCTCTACTTCCCTTTTACTTTCGACCCGTACCCTGAGCAGTGTCAAATTGTGACGCCCTCCTATTTGAGAAAATTATTACGACATAATTATTTATTTGTTTCCAATCACTGTTGTGGTTGTTATTAGAGATGTGTACGGCCTCATGTTGCTAAGGCAATGTGTTAGGGGTATGTTTTCACCAGTTTGACAAGACTTTCGAAATCTTTCAATGTTCTTATATCACAAAAACGTACAAAAAAAAGCACGCTGAGTTAACTGTGTGTAAGGTTAACTAGAAATGACTGATTTGATTTTGCGAGTTGTTCTACTAAAAAAATTTACCCACCGTCATCGTTCTTGAAAATTTGAAAGTAACTAAAAATATAAATTTCGGTCTTAACTTTCTGGTCCTCGTAACGTTTTCTGGAATCACCACAATTCCTCTTTATAAGCGAGATGGAATTAAGGGGAAATTGCGCCCCTCCAAAGTTTAAATAATGATGGTCATGTAAATGAACGATTCTTATTTCACAGATTATTCTGATACTCGGGTTCGATTCCCGATCTGGGCGAAAGTTAATTAAAAATTGATTAATTATCCGATTCACATAGCGCTACGAATTGGCGCCTGCTCAATCGAAATGAACGCTAAAAATTATGGTTATATAGTTCGATAATCAATTTTGGACGATCTGTCATTAAGTGTTGTACCCTGAGCGACTGTCCAGGTCCATCGTCCCCCCTTTTAAAGAAAGTGGGTATCCTCGTAAGAAAAGCCCACTTTTTGCTGTGCCTTTGTGGTGTCCATCCACACCGCTCGTGCTTGTAACTCCCCCCTCATAACCCCCT